>JAPQNM010000563.1:7500-27500 GCA_029783475.1 Metacarcinus magister
GTTATTGTTATTATTATCATTATTATTATTATTAATATTATTTTAATTTAATTTATTTTTATTTTTATTTTTATTATTTTTTTTGCAAAAAAGGTAACGCATATCATTCTACAGCCATTAAGTTTGTTGTCTTTTTTGGGTAACCGGGTTTTTTTTTTGCTGGGGAAGCATACATATAGCGGAAAAATGCCTCCCCCCCCCAAGGAAAATAATATTTTTGTTGCCACATCTTTGGCCCACAATCTTACCATACCCAGTGTATTTATGGCATCATATATGAATTAATTTTTTTGTGTGCAAATAAACGTGGACGACCCTTTAAACGTCTAAATTGCAAGTTACGTGAAGTTAGGTAACGTTTGGATTAGTTAGGTTAGGTTAGGTTAGGTTTGTTTCATCAAAAACAAAGCGGCATTGGAAAGTGAACCAAACAACAACAACAAGATTGTCATGGTCAAATTATGGTTATTATTCATTTGCACAACATATAACGCCTCAAAACACTCAAATAGACATAAAAATGGATATTATTTTACTTCTTCACAATAATGCTCTAGAATCTAGAGATTTTAGTGTTAATTTTTTTCCCATTACCTGATATTTTCTGAAAAGATTTTACTCACTACATTTCCCTAATTTCGGGGATATTTAATGTTTTTTTATGAGCACAACTCTGAGGTTGGGGCAGGTGCACACACCATTTTCTTCCCTAGCTTCTATCCCAAGATGCACAAATCGGTGGTTGGGTCAGATACACACAGCATTTTCTTTACTAGCTAAACATATTTTTCTTCCCTAGCTTCTACCCCAGGACAAAGCGTGTGTTTGTGCATTTCTTTGTGACCATCAGTGCATTGCGCTTTCGTAAATAGGTTAGGTTAGTGATTCTGGCCCCTTGTTGTTTACGTAAATCACTGTATTTCGTCAAAATTTATACGGAAAGTCTATCATTTAGAGCCAGGTGCATTATTGTGAAGTCCTAAAAATTTACCAAAAAAATCAAATAAAGGAAAACTTATGAAATGGCTATAAAGGAAATATTTACCCAAAGAACTACCTCAACTAGGGAAACACATTTCTTAATCACAGCAGCTTCTTGGTGAGGGGTGTAGCACTCTCGTTAACCCTTGCAGAAATATATAATCTATAGTTACCTTTGTTCCTTTCTTTCTTTGAAACCTAAGCCCCATAACGACATCCCTACGGCCTCGCCCACCTTTCGGAGCCAACCCCAGCGATCACCCGGCATTATAGTCTCCATGCAGGATTACCAAGTAACTCCCTACAGAAATCACCAACTTGCCCCAGTCATGAACTTTGTGGACCTCCTCCACCCTAGGTTACCCCTTTCAGAGACAACCCGAAAAGCAGGATCAGCTTCTGGGTAATGCGCTACATGCCCATATGCCAGAGTTGACATTGGCAGACTATGCTTGTAATAGGCCTTAATTCAGTCTCACGGAGCAATTGCTGATTTCACAGTCATTCTAGCGATACCCCATGATTCTGCGAAAGCACTTAGTACCAAATACAACAATTTGACTCTTCAGGTCGGTGTTCAGTGTCCATGTTTCACAGCCATACAGTAAGGTAAGACAGGGATCACCAGCGACTTGAAGATCCGAAACTTTATCCGTCTGCACAGGTACCGACAAAGGCAGATACTCGTGCTGAACGAGTCCATAACACCATAGGCCAGGCCAATCTGCCATAGGAAATCTTGACGTGATCCACCATTGTTATGGACCACTCTACTAAGGTATTTGAAGCTGTCCAAGATATCAATGTCCTCGCCACACGCATGAATAGACTATACAGTTTCATCTAGCAAGCCTCCAAACACCTGAACCTTAGTCTTGGGCCAGGAGATCTGGAGTCCTAATGGTTTCACTTCTTCGTGCAGTGCATCGAGAGCCATCACCAGAACCTCCAGTGACTCAGCGAAGATTACTGCATCATCAACAAAAACAAGATCAGTGATTCTGCTATTGCTGACAGATGCTCCACAGTGACTTTAGTTCACAACTCTGCCCAGTACTCAGTCCATACATGTGTTGAAAAATGATAGAGCAATGACGCATCCCTGCCTCACTTCTGTATTAACAGGATAGAAGCTGGACATGGCCCCCCCCAACACTTCATAGCACTTTCAGTCCCGGAGTACAGGCCAGTAAGTAAACCAATAATCTCTGCAGGAATCCCAGAGTGCCTTGCGATGCACTGAATCAAATATTTTTTTGAGATCGACATTGGCTGCAAGCTTCCCCTGTTGAAACTGACTTCAGTGCTGCACCAGTACGGTCAGTTGTTGACCTACCATATGTGAACCCTTGACTGTTCATGTCTCTGATATTTTAGCAAGTGACTGCCATTTCGCATCAGTAGCAGATAGGTGAATACCTAGCCTGGTACACTGAGCAGTATTATCCAGCGGTAGTTGTTGCTATCCGGACGATCCCCTTTACCTTTCCAATTCCCTTTTCCAGTCAGGAGGAATGGTACCCAAATGCCATACAGCAATCAAGACAGCATGCAACCCATAGATCATGGCCTCTCCTCAAGCTTTGAGCAACTCTGTACTGATGTTACAAATGCCAGCTGGCTTGCCATCCCTCAACCCTGCAACAACCTCTTTGACTTCATCAACAAAGGGTACAGTTTCGTTAATGGGTGGATCCATCACCCGTAACCCATTGTTTTGAAGCTGTCCTCTTGGAGGGTTGACCATGAACAGCTGCTTAAAATACTCGGCCCAACAAGCCATCTGCCCATCTGTATCTGATACGAGGCAACCATCTGCTGTTTGGATAGCACTCACCCGAGATGTAGATTTGGAGCAGAGCTTCTTCAGGGCTCGATAGGCAGGTTGAAGGTCATTAGCATTTAAATGATCCTCAACATTCTCCACGAGACTCCTGACATACCTCTCCTTGTCTCTCCTCAAAAAGAGTTCTAGTTCTACGTAACAGAGCCTTGTACTGATCCCGGTTCCCAACTAGCCTGGCAATGTGACTCTTCTCTATACTATCTAGTGTCACCACTGAAGTGAAGCCATCCTGTGACCTTGGACGCCCCCCAACACACCTCTTGGCGTCGTCAAGAGTTTCACGTTTCAAGGCATCCCACAATTTTACCGGGTCCTCAAGGGCACCGAGCACTTTAAACCGATTTGAGACTGTCACTGCATACTCATGAGCACACGTCAAGTCCTTCAGTTTCTCTAGATGGAACCCATTGTGATTACACCTTGATATCTTTTTGTACTTGACGTGAAGTTTGAATGTTGTAACAACAAGCCTGTGGTCAGTTGCAAAGAACTCGGCACTCCGGAAATCCCTACAGTTCTGGAGGATCCTTCAGCGGCATAACTGTTAGAGGTGATCTGAACAAGTATCTGAGGTTGAATTTGCAGTGCATTATAAAGGTAAGGAGATATCGAGTGGTTAAGGAAACGAATCTTTACCTAACACAGTCAAAGAGAATGCAAAAGAAATATGAGCTGGTTTTATTAATTTGATTACCTTAAAGATGGGATGATTTGTGCGCGAGGAAGACGATGGAGCGGTGGAGGAGGAGGAGTTCCTTTCTCATGTTTATCAATGATTTCCTTCTTAATTTCTATCATTATTAGCTTTTTCTTTTTCTCAGAACTTTTCTTTATACTAATCTTAGGACCCATGGTAACACAACTACAGTAATTATTATAAAATAATAGCAAAAATACGCACAAAACTAAAAGAAAAACACTGGGAAAGCACAATAGGGATGTTTCCACAACAAGATATCCAACGTGAAGCGAGCGGTAGCCATGCTTTTCAGGAGAGCGTGTGCGAACAAAGCGGTCACTGTATGAACCTTGCTCATAGCTCGTAGCACTCGTAACGCGATGTTCCATTGCATTTTTAATCCACCTGGATGTCCAGCACACCCTCCTCACCAATATGGTCCAGTAGGGGAGCCAGTATGAGTATGATATGTTAGCTCAGGTTACAAATGGTTCATTTTGATTTCCAAATAGAGCAATCTTGGCAGAATTTTGTCTCAGAGTGACTTGGTCCTATTATCTAGAATTACCAGTGACTGCACACTGAAACTTTAATAGATAGTCAATATAATATGTAACCTTTGCAGTAATAAAATAGTACACTATTCCCACGATTTACAATTGGTTTAAGTTTGTAAAAACCTAATCGTAAACCAATTGATCGCATACCGAAGTTATATTTCAAAAGTATAAATAGGGATGCATTCCAGATTTGTTTATAATACCCACTAACGCGACCCTCACTACAGTCCGAGTTTGGTCACTCCCTGACGCAACAAGCGTAAAAAAAAGTAAGCCATCCCTTTCACATTAATAAACTTGGTATAGTAAGTATTATGTATGGTATTATAAGTTAATTAAGAGGCTTTCATTTGATTCTTAGACACTTATGTGACATTTTCTGGTGAACATTTTAAAGTTCCATAATGCATCACTCAGTATCTGGCGAGTCAGTGGCTGGGGACATTAGTTGATGTGATCGCCACACACAATGTTATACAATTATTGGTAGACCGGACATGGCTTATTAAGTTGCTTATTTTTTTTTATTAAATGATAGCTGAATGATGAATATAGCTGCTCCCATACAATTGTGATACCTCAGGGATGAATTAGAATAGCTTTACTCCTAAGTTTGTTTGTGGCACAGTGTTATTAACTGACACAGTCTGTGTGCAGTGTCTCCCTCAAAGCAGGCTTGTGGTGACATCGTTTATCTGGCAGTATTAGTGCACCGCCCTGCTCTGTAACCGCCTCGATGGATGACGTCAGATAGTTGATCCAACCTGGCGTTTTTTCAAAATGCTTGTGAGTGTTGTCTCCTCGACACAGTTCATTCTCTGTCATTATTCTCCTCTACATTAAATATGGAAAATCCCAAACACTCTACAGAAGAGCAGCTGGCAAGCATTGTGTCACTCTACAATTCAGGAGAGTCAGTTCAGGATACCTCAAAGATCAATGGATTTGCAGAACGAACTGTTCAAAAGTTGATAAAGCAATTTAAAGATGATGGTGCAAAGGAAGTACCAGAACATGGAAAACGTTCTGGGACACCAAAAATTACAACTCAACGGACTCTAAACCTTATCTGGCGGCAAGTGGACGCTAGCCCACGCATTTCAGCAGGAAAAATAAAAGGAAATAACCCACTACGGCTGGCTCATGTCTCCAGGAGAACAATGCAGTGTATCCTGCACAACAGACTACGTTATTGCAGCTGCTGCCCCCATCGCAAACATAGTCTAACTTGTCAACAAGTAAAAGTAGGGTTGATTTTTGCCAAAAATATTGTGAATGGGATGAAACCAAGTGGAGGCAAGTCCTATGGAGTGATGAAGCAATGTTTTCTGTGGCTGGGAACATAGGTGGTAATGTGTACCGAAACAGTGACAATTTGTGGCCAATTACTAAAAGGGAGTTAAGGCAACATTACACACACTCCATTCCACAACTGAGCGAAGCAGTCCAAGATGTGTGGAAGAATATTGATCCATAACATTTAAGGAACTTAGATTCTTTCCCAAAACGTCTTAAAAAATGCCTGGAGATGAAAGGAAGGCCTCTGAAATACTAAACACTTATAAGTACCAATTTTATTAATATTACATTATTGTTTAATATTGTTTACGTTTGTTGCGTCAAGGGGCGACCGAACATTTGGCGGGGATTGTACATTAAATACACTATTTCCTGCCATACAAGACGTAACAGTGTATAAAATGCACCTATATTTATTTGCAAGGAATATTTAGGAAAAACTAAAAATTCACTTGTTTCCCTGGGCTTTTCAGCCATAACCTCAGTGGAGTTTTATTTTGTTTGAATTATTCAAAATACACCAGTATTATGAAGGATTCGTTCTTTAAACATTTTACAATTAGATTCAGGACATTATGAAAATGGTATTGGATATAGTATGACAAAGCCAAGACATTATTGTCAATAATTAGGAATTTTAATTACTCAAAACCAGTAATTAGAAAGATAAACAAACTGGTTTAAGTAATACCTGAAACTGATTTAAGTCATGATAAGTTAGGAGGCCCCAGATTGTTTGCTACAAATCCATGAAACTATGCATAATCATAACTGTAAAAGTCAGCAAGGGCGTCCTCCTGCCAATCAAAAAGATACAATTGCCATAATTGAATTTCAAAGATTATATAAGTACAGTAGAACCTCGCAGTACAAGTGCACCATTGTACGAGTAATTTGTTTTACGAGCTGCGGCTTGTGAGTATTTTTGTCTTGAAATACAAGGGAAAATCCGCAGTACAAGCAACCTTCATACTAGTGGGCACTGAGTTCACAGCTCCCCCAACAGTAACAATCTCCATTCTCACAGTTCCCGTGGTCTTCTCATTGAGGCAACATCGTGATTATTTTGTTCAAATGATTTTTCTCAGTTTTGTGATTTTTTTGGCATTATTTTGTGCTAATTAATTGTGTTAGCCATGAGTCCAAAGAAAATTAGTGCAAAAGATAGAACTGATAAGAAGAAAAAGCTTATTATGATAGAGTTGAAGAAGGAAATCATCAAAAACATGAGAGAGTGAGAGAGGAGTGCATGTAGTGGACTTAGAAGCCAATATTACCGAAACACGTAGATCTGCACTTTTTCTGTTTTAAAAACCTATTAAAAAAAATTTTTTGGATAGTTTTTTGGTTCTGGAATTGATTAATTAATTTCAATAGAAAATTTTGATTTGTAAAATGAGTAAATACCAATACCAGCTCTCTCATGGACGAATTAAACTCATAATGCAAGGTTCTACTGTATTTGTAAAAGTCATTGAGAGTAATAGAAGAGAAACATTGGAATCAATGATATATTCTCAAGTTGCACCTAATTCCATAATATGGATAGATGAACACAAGTCTTACAAGTTTTTGTCTTCTTTTGATTACCAACATGATTCAGTCTGTCACAAGTATATGTTCATTAATCATGATACAGGTGTAAGCCCTCGGGATGTTGAGTATTTTGATATTATTGAATATGCTATCAAACAAAGAAAAGGAGTAGGTACTGAAAAGAGACAACATTTATTGAAAAGGTTATTTTTTTCAATAATGATGAAAAGTTCTTGAGCAAATTTTATATTTCTATTAAAAACTATTATTTGTAATGTAACCTTTACTTATAACACTAGGCCTATGAGGTTTCTAGTTACATTTAAAGTTAGGGTTTTCAAGAATCTAACCCCAACGTTAACCCCTTCAGTATTGATCAATACACTACTTTTTCCAATCTTTATTGTCATGCAGAGGGCACAATAATTGCTTTCTTCCACTTATCTGGCACTTCTCTCTGTCTCCATACAAGATAACATATCAGGAAAATCCAATACACCACTGTCTCCTCCATATTTGAACATTTCTGTAGTTATTGCATATATATATATATATATATATATATATGCAGCTTTACCATTTTCTACTTTCTACTCAATGGAAACTTGGAAAAACTGGGAAAGTGACATGGTTAAAATTAAATAGTGAATTTACAACAATGCTCAGTGCACAAAGGTTTCTGTAGCTAATGTTGCTTTCCTTATTTTCATCATGCATAGCCTCATATCTGCAACTTTTTTTTTATTATTTTCAAATGTATAGTATAAAAGTAATTCCACTACATTAAACTTCATGGTATTAATGCTGCTTGGTAACTTATGTAGACCATGTATATTATGTGGTGTTTTATGAGACTCGCTACCTGTATTCTTTCCTATAATCCTAGGTTGCTCTAATAAATTCAACTGCTGTTCAGAATACATAATGAGTTGCACACCTGCCTCCCGATCTTGGAGGTAACATTGCCTTTATACTTTTGTTTCAGTAACCCTCAAGCCTCTCAGTCACAGCTGAGGAGTCACACAGGAAAAATGTTGACTACAACACTAATCCCTTCTGCTTTAAAAGTGACACAATTTGGCTGTATGTACTTTGATAAAGTTCATTAAAAATCTGGCAAAGCATGTAAAGTCAAATCAAGCAATGTCATCTGTTATCATTTGCCTAAACAAATCCAAATTTAGATAGTTGATTAAAAAAATCTTTCATCTGAAAATCACAGGATTTTCAAAATTTTGTTTAATCAATATTTTTGTGATAAAAGATACAGATAACTTTTGTTTTACACGAGTTTAAAGTGCGCACTTATGGTGTAACACATTGTCAAGAGGCAGTATTTCTGCTTTAATTACATATTATTATTGTACAACTTGTTTTGTCAAGCGCAATTCCATGTCTGATTTAACTCAAAGTCTTAGTCATCAAAATTCGGTGTCTCATGAACAAAGGAATAGACTTTACATGTATTTATATTACGCAAAATTTAGAATACGCGAATACTCCAGGAACACAATGCTCGCGTAAATTGAGAGGCACCTGTAATACAATAATATGAATGATACAAGGGAACAGTATTGTACTCACCCATCACCCATTTGTGGCTAGGTCCGGCCTACCACCAGCACCCCAAAAGCCTTAATTCACACTTAATTCACCGTAGTAAGTACGTATGAAACTGTATTTTTGTAACTAGAAACTGTTAACTACAAATTTGAGAAGTTTACCTTTCTGTTTGTGTATTTTTTAGACTGGTTGAACCCATATTGGATTCTTTCGGCAACACACTTCTGCTTACACTATGTTCTATCTTGTTACGTATTTCTATCTTCTGTTTCAGAATAAGCACAACAATTCATTCTATTACCACCAACTACATTAGCTTTAGAAGGAGCCATCACAATAAGTTTTAGAAGATATGTTCTTTAATTACGAGACTGACTCGGGCACAAACACTGTCAGCGCCTGATGAGAACTGAGAAACAGTTCAAACAGGGATGCCCAGCATGATGCAATCACCGTTTGCTCTAGTGGAGCAGCCATAAATATAAGGTATGGTCACGCTAGCTATCGGTAACCGTGGATTTGGACCATTCACAGGCGTGGGTGCCCAAGAATGTAATCACAACCAGTCGCACCAGACGATGGAACTAGCTACCCATTTCTGGCTGATCCCACCACCACCTTCAAAATAACAACAATAATGGACAACAGAAGTACACAGCTAGTCCTAACTGCATTGGCATTGACAACTTGTTTGCCAGCTAAAAGTATAAAAGGAATATAAATAAGATAGGTGAGACACATGTTTATAAAACATGAAGCTCCTAGGGTGAAGCAAATCTGTAGTTAATCTTCTATATTAGTGTACAGTTGTTAATCATTGACTTTTCTGAAACAATTAATTTCTTTTCAATTTTTTGTGATATCCGTATCTTAAATCTATATAAATTTTAGTTTTACTTATATTATTTCTAATCATATTGTAAATGCTCAGTTCCACTACCTGCCCAGGGCTGAACCAGATCAAGGAAATTGCTATGTGCTGTCTACAGCTAGTCATGACTGTCTGCTGTGTTTTTCCAGGCCTGGGAAAATGACAAAATCTGTGGCTAGTGTGACCAAGCCTAGGATGTGAAACAAGCATGCTGTGTTTGAATTTTCAGATAGATTTCAGACTTTTTTGATTAATCGAAATGAGAATGTTTCAGTAAAACTTTAAGTTAATAGCATATTTTAGTTAAAAGAATTACAGATAAAAGAGACTCCACTGTAACTATAGCAATTTCAATCAACATCATTTGAATTGAACTAGGCTGGCTAGGCAGTTTAGCTGGCTTAAGTTCAGTTGAAAAGTCGAAATTATGATGAGATGTAAACAATTGTAGAATTTATTAATTTCTTCTTTATTGATGCCTATTGGCATAACTGCCAATATTATGTTGAATATTGTATGTGAGAGGATGTAGGAGGTACAGTGAGAATAAGAATAATTATTGAATCATTCCACGCCTGCCTTTCAGTGTGTTGATCCAAGAATGGTGATTGTTATAAGTATCAATTCATGATTTATTACATATGTAGTAGTAATGAAGTATGTATCATCTTTGTTTTGATTGATAATAATAATTGAACATTCAACAAACATAACCTGAATGTGGATATTTTCCTTTCAAGATTAAATTACTTTTATATTTAAGTGACCCACAACAAAATTTTCCTTCATTTAAAGAGGTTTCTGATGTAATTTCCATTACTCTTGTATTTTATACTAACCACAGGCCATTCATTCTTATATATACAAACTAGTATCTGATATAATGCCATCTGTCAGCTGTGTCTGGTGTCAGCTGGTCATGGACGTTGTTTAGCCAAAGTAAAGATCGAAAAGGAACACACCAACCGGTCAGGGAACCTGCATGGGGGCTTCACTGCAACACTTGTTGATGTAGTCTCCACCTTAGCTCTCATGACCAATGAGCAAGGCACTCCAGGTGTCTCTGTCAACATAAATGTGTCGTAAGTTGGGCTGTACTTGGAGCAGAAGACTTGATAAACAAAATTAATAGTTTGCCTTTTGTAAAAGTTAGTGAGTAAGAAATTAATAAATAATGGAGGAATTATTGTAATTGGATGCTCATATAGTTGTGAGATATCACATCACTAACTTAATCAAATTTTTTATGGTAACCTAATATTATTTTTGTTTTGAAAGATTCGAGTATAGTCTAGTCAACTCTGACGTTAGTTCTTAGGAAATCCCTTGAGGGCATGGTCACTGCAGAATAGTTTCAACTATAAACTGCCCGTGCTCATGTGATCATTATCGTACATTTTAGTCCTCTCACTCTCACGTCCTCTCTCACATACTCCATCACTCCATTCTCTCCCTCTTTAAAGGTCATCGTGTCACATTCCCAGCATCTATTTCACTCTTGAATATTGTTGTCCTCTCACACATTCTCTCCAGATGCTCATACTATCTCATGTAGCTGTGCTTTACCATCACCTCTCCAAAACTTATTCCTTCTCCCAAATCTTTCATATACAGTTTCATTACTTTCATTATCATTATTCTATACAGTTTCATTATTTTCATTAATCATTATATACAGTTTCATTGCTTTTATTATCCCTTCAATGTGGAATGTGAATAGCAGATGAGTACAACAACATTGTTTAGTCGACAGACCTGTGTGCAAGTCAACTCTGGCTGACAACTAAGATAAAAACCAGACACTTTGTTGTGGCAGCAGCCATGCAGCCAGGGAATTTTGATGCTCTCCTTCCTTCTCTTCTTACAGATCAATTGTGGCACTTTCAGTCATAGTGTCAGAAAAGTAATGGATGTTTTTTGTGGGTTTTGTTTCATAATTGCAGGTCAAGCATTCCAAAAAAATGACAGTGGGATGAAGAGCCATTTTTATGTCAAGAATCCCAGTCCTGAGACTAGCCTCACAAACACGCTTGACCCGTAACATAACCACATAATTTTTAAATGAAGACTTTGTCCTGGCATGGAAAATGCATTATTTTCCCATAATTCATTCACATTTTCATACCACTAAGACACAAAAGTAAAGCAGTAATCCTTGGACTGAACTAAGTGCCAAGTAACCGAGAGTTCATCACTATTGCCATATCTTCCCTCCTGAGGGATGCCTTGCAATCAGTTGGCATAGCAGACACAATGATGATGAAAAACATTACGTTCTGCCAAATGAACAGCAGATCAATTAACTAAAATAAACATCACACTGTATTTTTAAGATGTTGTTGCTGCTGACTTGCTACATGAGGTTATAGATGCCATTATGGAGAGAAATGCATTGCCTTAGAGTCCAAGCTACTACACACTTATGATTTTAATAAATCTAAGGAAACTGAACAGGAATTCTCTGGCATACCCCATTGTTTCTTACTCAGGCTACTACACATTTGTGATTGTAATAAACTTGAGGAGGGTGTGCAGTAATTCTCTGGCCTCCCACTATTATCTCAAGCCCAAGCTACTAAATACTTGTTGGGATTATAATAAACCAGCTGTCGGTTGACAATGCCGAACCACATCTTCAACATGTTTTTTTTATGTTATGCATCACATAACACATGGTTGAAAGCTACATGAGCCTACTGAACTAATTAACTAAGTATACAGCAGCTAAATGCAGGCCTACAAGATATACAGTAATATTTTCAGTGGAACTATAAAAACATGTCAAATTAATATATGCATACAGTATATCTTTGTATAAAAATTAATTTCTTTCCTGAAAAGTAAATCAAAACATGAACTCTGAATGTTAAGGCCCCACACACTCAGTGGGCACCTGTGCCTAAGGAGGTGCATGATTCTGAGTTTCAGTGCCAAAAACAGGAGATCTGCCTATACGTACTTCTCAATTAACCTCAATGCTTCTTCCTTTTTCTACTCATATGGATGATTTGTATATGTAGGGTCATCTTGTGGCTCCAATAGAGGCAGGTTAGGGGGAGCGATGAACTCGATCCTTGGTAGGTACTGGCATGGGACTGTGTGTAACACTGGGTAAATGAGAAGCAGGCAGGTACACATGCTGGATTTTCGAGTCACTGTCTAGTCATTGTTGACTCAGAATCCCAAGCTGAAGCTATGCTCACCCTCAAAGACCTTGACGGAAAACTTTTCCCAGTATCTCCTGACAACCACTTGAACAATTGTACTGGTACCGTTCTCACACAACATGAAATCTGCACAGTCAGCGTCAGTTGGCCTGACTCTTCTTCTGACCTCTAAACTTATTGTAGACAAGCATGATATCGCTTATGTGTCTGCAAAGTTAAACCTTACATTCCATAACTGCTGGTGATTTGGACAACCAGCAAAATACTGTAGATCCGCTACATGTTGCCCTCTCTGTGCCTCACCTGGCCATACCTTTACAAACCACCCCTCAACAAAATACATATGTGTAAACTGCACTCAAGAACATAATGTCTTCTTCCAAGGCTGCCCCGCCTACAAATTTAGATCAGAGGTTGCTGCCCTTCGCTTCAAACATGGCCTAACACTCAAAGAAGCCTGTCTCAGTAGTTTCCAACAGGTTCCTCTATCTCAACGCATCTCCATTAACACCCCACATGGTTTCCATTCCCATAGAAATTACTTCCACTGCCTACTATCTATCTATGTTCTTCCAAGTCTGATACATCAACTTAAATCTTACAATCCTATTTTCTTGAACACTTCCCAACTCTGGCCAATTACACTTGTTTTTACTGATGCCTTTCAATCCTTCTATGGCTCTGGTTTTGCCATTTTTTTGTCCTGGCAAAAGAATGGCAAAACCAGAGCTAGTTCAATCCCTCCTATCACTTTTATCAAGAATTCTTTCTTGCATGTACTCATTCACCCTATCCTTCCATCTTACAACTGGCCTTCATCTCCTCTTATAACCCTCAGTTTCACTCACATACACTTTCTTCACAAATTCTTCATTCTTCTCTCCATATGACCAAACCATCGTATTTCTTTTCACCCATTTCATTACATGACACTTCACTCCATTTGCACAAGGTTCCATCATGCTTTCATTGCTCTCACCTTTCCATCTTATCATGCCGCATACTCCTCTCAGATAACTAATTTCTATAGCACACACTCTTGACTACTGTGCCCTATTCCAAATTGAAGTCTCTGATCCATATGTCAATGTTGGCAGAATACTGTTCTTGAAACCTCTCTTTACTTCCATGTATACATTTCTTCCTCTCATTACCCTTGCAAGTAATCCTATGACACACCAGCCTTTCACAGCTTTCTCTCTCTCTTTCTCTCTCTCTCTCTCTCTCTCTCTCTCTCTCTCTCTCTCTCTCTCTCTCTCTCTCTCTCTCTCTCTCTCCATGTTTGCATAGCACTGTTCCAAACACTTAAACTCTTTCACTTCCTCCATTTTCTCTTCTCCTAAAACTACCTCACACCTTCCTACTGTTGGCACACTTATCCCGTAAGGTGTATTAGAGTTAACCACCTCTACTTCCCTTCTTTCAAAAACCATCACCTTACTTTTCCCAGCATTCACTTTTAGCTCCCTTCTAGTGCATAATATTATGAAATTCATCCACTGCTCTCTGAAGTTCCTCTTTACTCTCTGCAAATAACAGTGTCATATGCAAACAGGCATGCCACCCCCGTCCAACCCATTCCATTAATGTTCAGTCTTGCATTTACATTCCCCACTTTTGCTGTCATTTCTCATACACTCATCCATAAAAAATATTAAACAGCTGTGGCGACACCACACATCCTTGTCTCACTCTCACTTCTGTAGGAAAACTTGCTTAGCTCTCCATCCACCCTCACACATACACTTGCCTCCCTATAAAATGCCTTAATTCCTCCCAGTAACTGTCCTCCAACACCATAAATTCTAAAAATGTTCCACAGAGCTTCCCTATCAACTCTATCATATGTTTTTTTCTAGGTATATGAACGCTGCATACAATTTATCATCCTTCCCTAAGTACTCCTCTTCCATTATTTTAATTACAAATATCTGGTCTACACAACCTTTTCCTTTCCAAAATCCTTCCTGCTTCTCGCTAACCTTCCATTCAGTTACAGTCAGTTCCATCAGTCTCCCCGTCAAGACTTTTCCTGGATAATTAGCAAACTTATCCCTTTATAATTATTACACTCATCTTTATTACCTATACATTTATAGAAAGGCACAATAATTGCCTTTTTACACCATCTGGTATTTCTCTCTGTCTCCAAGCAAGGTCATGAACATCCATTCTACCACTGTTTTTCCTCCATAGTTCAACATTTCTGCAGTTATGCCATCCACACCTGCAGCTTTACCACACTTCAGTTTCTCTATTGTTTTCTTTACTTCCATGCTATCAATTCCTTTCTGAACATTCACAAGCTTTCCACCTGCTTCCTCACCCATGCTTAACATTATTGCTTCCCTTTGTCTTCTTATTCATTACACGTTCAAAGTGACTCTTCCATACTCCAAATGTTTCTGACTTTTCCAAGTTTTCATCCATGCTAACAATCTTTCCATGATTCAGCCTAAGTATGTAGGCTTTTACTCACAATGTGATAGTTCGGCATGAAAAATATTGAATGCATAACACGTCACAAATATTTTTGGTTATGTGATTTTTTTTTTCTTTTTTCCAGATACATAAGGGGTGCTAAAACTGGAGAAGAAATTCTCATCAGTGCTGAGACCCTCAAGGTGGGCAACACAATGGCCTTCCTGGATGTCGATATAACAAACAAAGAAACAGGAGCCCTGGTGGCCAAGGGCAGTCACACCAAATTTGTTGGATAAAGTTATAATATATGCCTTTGCAAATTGTTGTTGTAAATGTTATCTTGTGTACATAATATTTTAGATGAAATAAAGATGATTACTATATTCAAGATAAAATTTAGAAAATTACCTTGTAAAAGTTCTGCTCATAACATGACAGTGCTCAGTTCTTAATTTTATTTCCTTCCCCACATTAAAAACAAACAAAACAAAAAAATCAAGCAGTAAGTTTAACTACAACAGTCAGATTAGACAGTTCCTTTGTCTATTCAACTCACTTAATTTCCCATCTTTCCTCTTCAGTAGAACAAATAATTCATCAATATCCTGATGACAGCTGGAACTTATTTTATATACTATTTAAATTTCTTGGTGATAATATCAGGGTTTACAGTCTCTCTCTCTCTCTCTCTCTCTCTCTCTCTCTCTCTCTCTCTCTCTCTCTCTCTCTCTCTCTCTCTCTCTCTCAAGATGGTGCCAGATTTGGAAGACCTAACACATGAAGAAAGATTAAAAGAAATTAAACTTACAACATTAAAAAAAAGAAGAGAAAGAGGAAAGTTTAATTATAATATATATTGATGAACAACCTGGAAGAAAGATAGAAAAGATTAAATAATGGAAAAAAAGGGATGTTTAGATATTTGAAGGGACTAGAAAATATAGAAAAGAATTTGCTTGAACTCAAAAAAGTACAGCTTTATCTAGAGAAGTATAGATTCTTGAAATGGACTGAAATATGAGATAATAGCAAAAAATGTACAACTGAAGGAAAAAAAATTTTAAAAATTTAGACAAGGAGACATAAGAACATAAGAAATGAGGAGACTGCAAGAGACCAATTAATGACCTACACGAGGCAGCTCCTTGACAGGACCACTCAAGTGTAGCTCATCGCCTGTATACTACAACTTGGTAAATAAATACACATACACACACTTCACTGCTTAGTAAGTTGGCTCTTACATATGACAACCCTCCTACACCACATAGTGAAAGACTGTTAAAACTCCCGTTTTAGGTATCTTTCCAGGAATCACTTAGTGACGTCTAATGTTTTCAACCTTGTTTCCAGTGCTGATATAAACTCGTTTACATCCGGTGCTATTAATTTCACAGCAAGCTTATAGAACCTCCCAATGTATTTATATCCCCAAGGGTATATAATCGGAAGTGAGGTCAAATAAGTACGGTACCGTTAAGTAATACCATATTTTTCTATCTGCGCGCCCTTCCAGACCATCAAACAATAATCCTTGTCACCATGAATGAACCTTAGCACTGTTCAACTTTATAACCAACATTAACTATTATCATAATATACATGTCTTTCAGTATGGTTTAAAACAAATGCAATGAGTGCACTGGATAATTCGCAAAACATTTACTTTTTTGGTTGTTCTCAGATCTGCAGGCTTTGTGGCCTGGAAAAAAAAAAACTAGAAAAATGAGTTGACGAGGAAGAAGAAAAGCTAATATTTGGTAGTAATAAGAAGGCATAACTAACAAACAGTGTACTGTGAAGTCCCTGAAGGAATTCATCGTAAACAGTATTGTAAAGAATGATGCCTCACCTGACCTCAGCCACCTGCCTTCCCCCCCTCCTCTAGGAAATAACACTAATCTTTTAGGTAAATCTGCAGAACAACGCCTCCAAACCCCAAACCGATCAGAATAATTTTTGTTACACTATACAGGATACTTACTGTTCTGAACATCTGTGAAGGTTCTTGAGACGAGTGGTCACCTAAACTAAACTGACATGGGGGGGTCAATGCCCCACCGGACCCCACCAACCTAACCGTATCTCCCTAACGACACAACCCTATCCTAAACTAAACATAAGAATATAAGGAAGCTACAAAAGGCCCGGAGGCCTGCACGAGGTAGTTCCTGCCCCGGATATGGGGGGGGCTAAGCTCCCTGCATCCCCCCAACCTAACCTAACCTAACTAATTTTGTCAGGTGTCTGGACTTACAAATCAAACAGTAGCTACATGTTAAGTAAGGAAGCGACCGCTCACCAAAACCTTCACAGATGTTCAGTACATTAAGTATCCGGTGTACTACATCAATTGATTGGCTTGGAGGTGTTGTTCTGCAGATTAACCATCCTTTCCAGACAAATAATGAATGTGAGAAGAGGTGCCAAACCTGCGCATTAATTTATTCAGCCAACTGTTTGCCATAACAGGTTCCTGATCTTGGAAGAGGAAGATAAGCCTCAAGATACTGGTATGAGACTCCATGATTCACCAACAACTGAGTTCTGTGGACGTGTAACTAACCTGCGGCAGACAGGCACTTCAATAAATAAACTTTTGAAGTTTGAAGTGTGTTGCCCTCGCCGCCAAGTGTTGCCAGACTGGCCGTGAGTCCGTGACCACTATTGCCTTTACAACGGGAGTGTAATACCTATGTTTTTTTTTTTTATATTATGATTGCATTTGGGTTCAGATTTAGTTTAATCTTTGCTTCTACATTTCTAAAGTTCGTCCACAAATAATATACATTTGTCACAGACTGTAATGCAATGTGGTGGTTTGTTTGGCAATGATGCGCAAGATTCTGCACATGTAGCTTTTTTCTTCTAAATTTTAAAATATCGTAATGTGGTTATGTATAATTATTTCCATATCATAAGTGAAGCAAAGTGCAGTCTTGTGTACTGCATTTTTCAACGTAATATACAGTGTTTGGTGCTTTCATGGGATTTCGAGCACAGATCAAGACGGTCTCGAGCCACTGAACGTCACAGCCTTGCCTTCCTTGTCATATATTTTACACAGTATGAAAAATGGATCAAGAGAAGTAAGGTAGCTAAAAAATGCTGACATGCCAGTCAACCAAAAGTGAAAAGCAGTAGCTATAGCTTCCAAGGTCAAAACAACGGAGTAAGAACAAAGAAGTAGGTCATAATTATGCAACAATATTAACAGCAGCTCAAATATTATCAAACGTAACATTATGTTCCCTCAACTTCAACTGAAGGTAGAAGGCCATTATATAAACAGGCCTGGGCCGTACGCCATGCTAAGATGGTTGGTTGGTTGTCTGCCGTGTCCCCATCTAAGGGACACACGGGCCTTTTAAATTTTTTTTTTTTTTTTTTAAATATTATCCCCCTCCTCTAAAGGATGAGGGACACGGGCTGGTAAATCTTACTTATAGCATCTTCTCACGGATCGCCAAAATATTGACACAGGTGATGAGGTACATAATGTACAACACGTTTGTGCTGGTTTTATTTGGGGGACGGCCTTAGTTTGACCACAGAGGCTCTTTAAAAATCTGGTAGGTTCCTCAAATTTTAAGTCCACACAGATGTTGAGTTATGGTTAGGTTAAGGTTGTTAGGTTAGGTTACGTTTATGTTATGGTTAGGTTAAGTTAGGTTAGGTTTGGTTCAGTTAGGTTAGGTTATATAAGATTTTTACATATTATTACCCAAATCAAGAAAAAATCTAAGGTTGAGAACCCTAACTTTTGAGTAATAAAATGTAAAAATCTTATATAACCGGACCTAACTGAACCGAACCTAACCTAACTTAACCTAACCATAACATAAACGTAACCTAACCTAAAACCTTAACCTAACCATAACTCAACATCTGTGTGGACTTAAAATTTGAGGCACCTACCAGATTTTTAAAAAGCCTCTGTGGCCAAACTAAGACCGTCCCCAAAATAAAACCACCACAAACATGGAATACATTACGTACCTCATCACCTATGTCAATATTTTGGTGATCCGTGAGGAGATGCTACTAGTAAGATTTACCCACGGGCTAATTACGAGCCTGTCTGAATGTGGCATTAAATCCGTTGTTTAGCGTGGAGGCGGGTATGTGTGACATGTGTGGAGCAAGGTGGGTAGGGGGTTGCAGGCAATGACGTACAGTTGCCGCCCGGACGGTGTCTGTGTCCTGGACTCGAGGCAGATGACGGTAAAGGTGGAGAGTGGCAGGAGAGTGGAGCAGGTAGAGGCAGAGCGGGTTATCTGCTTCCTCAAGGCAGTGTGTACAAGAGTCGGGGACAATGTTGTCACTGGAGAAAATGAGAAAATCCAAGATGACCTTGCCAAAAACTCCATTATTACACACAAAAAAAACCAAGGTAGCTATAAACAGACTAATATCTACCAATTTTTTTTTATAAATTGGGGAAAATTTGATGCATTGTCTCACCTGTGATTCAGTTTACATCAGTGTAGAAAAACTTGGATAGGATTCTTTCAGAGTCACTGGCAACTTCTGGCTCACTAGGATGCAGAGATTTATTTGATTTCAAATTAAAAGCTCCAAGATCGAGGCAAAAAAACCAAAATCTAGTAGAAAAACCCAAAGAGTGGCAACCCTAGTCGGGGACGTTATTTAAAATTTGTTTGGAGCAAAGGTAGCCAAGCCGCTATGCCTGGGTTATCTGGGCGGGGGGATGAGGAGCTCCATTTATGTGGCTGATCTGGATCCCTGAGGTACAAGATCTTCTAGGGCGAGTCTGGTAAGCGCTCGCGAGGCGGTGTTTGCCCGAGATTTGACCAGGGACGAGTTGGCTAGAAGAGGGAAGGTGACGCGTGGGAGTGAGGTGGCGAGGCGAGCAGCGCAGTCACCCCTTTCATTACCAGCAATGCCAACATGCCCAGGGTTCCTTTTTTTTTCTTTAATCTAGAGCCCGTCGCCATGCTAAGATGATTAGCTGCTTGCGAAATGTCATAGAAGACCTATCTGAGAGTACCTACTGTGCAGGGCAAACTTAGTACCTTTAACAGAATAAGGAGAAAAAAAATATTATTTGGCA
>JAPQNM010000563.1:32500-72500 GCA_029783475.1 Metacarcinus magister
CACACACACACACACACACACACACACACACACACACACACATACACACACACACACACACACACAGCCCTACAGCCCTGCAGCCCTGCAGCCCTGCAGCCCCGCAGCTCTGCAGCTCTGCAGCTCTGCAGCCCCACAGTCCCGCAGCCGTGCACCCACGCAGCCCCGCAGCACTGCAACACCGCACCACCGCAGCCCTGCACCACAGCAGCCCTGCAGCCCTATAGCCCCGCAGTCCTGCAGCCCTACAACCCCGCAGCCCTGCAGCCCCCACTCTCACAGCTCTACAGGCCTGCAGCACTGAAGCCGCGCAGCTCCGCAGCAATGCAGCCCAGCAGTCCTGCAGCCCAACAGCTTCCACCCCCGCACCCATTATCCCCGAAGCCCTGCAGCCCCACAGTCCTGCAGCCCAACAGCTTCCACCCCCGCACCCATTATCCCCGAAGCCCTGCAGCCCAACAGCTTCCACCCCCGCACCCATTATCCCCGAAGCCCTGCAGCCCCACAGTCCTGCAGCCCCGCAGCCCCGCAGCCCTGCAGCCAAGCAGCCCCGCAGTCCTGCAGCCCTGCAGCCCTGCACCCAAGCAACGCCGCAGTCCTGCAGCCCTGCAGCTCTGCACCCAAGCAACGCCGCAGTCCTGCAGCCCTGCAGCCCCGCAGCCCCGCAGTTCTGCAGCCCCGCAGCCCTGCAGCCCTGCAGTGCAGTAGCCCCGCAGCTCTGCAGCTCTGCAGCCCTGCAGCCCCGCAGCCCCACAACTCCGCAGTCCTGTAGCCCCGCAGCTCTGCAGCCCTGCATCCCAGCAGCCCCGCAGCCCTGCAGCCCTGCAGTGCAGTAGCCCCGCAGCTCTGCAACCCTGCACCCCCGCAGCCCTGCAGCCTCACAGCCCCGCAGTCCTGTAGCCCTGCAGTGCAATAGCCCCGCAGCTCTGCAGCCCTGCACCCCAGCAGCCCTGCAGCCCTGCATCCCCGCAGCCCTGCATCCCCGCAGCCCTGGAACCCCGCTGTTCTGCAGCCCCGCAGCCCTGCATCCCCGCAGCCCTGGAACCCCGCTGTTCTGCAGCCCCGCAGCCCAGCAGCCCAACAGTCCTGCAGCCCCGCAGCCCTGCAGCCCTGCAGCCCCGCATCCCTGCAGCCCCGCAGCCCTGCAGCCCAGCAGCCCCACAGTCCTGCAGCCCTGCACCCCTGCAGCCCCGCAGCCCTGCATCCCCGCAGCCCTGCATCCCCGCATCCCTGCATCCCCGCAGCACTGGAACCCCGCTGTTCTGCAGCCCCGCAGCCTTCCTTACAGCCCCGCAGCCCCGCAGCCCCGCAGCCTTGCAGCCCTGCAGCCCTGCAACCCCGCAGCCCTGCAGCCCCGCAGCCCTGCAGCCCCGCAGCCCCGCAGCAACGAAGCCAAGCAAACCACGCAGCCCCAAAGCCTCAAAGCCCTGCAGCCCCAAAGACCGGCAGCCCTGCAGCCCCGCAGCCCTGCAGCTCCACAGCCCTGCAGCCCCAAAGCACTGCAGTCCTGCAGCCCCGCAGCACCGCAGCCCTGTAGCTCTGCACGCACTAACATTCACTCCCCCCAATACACACGTGCACACACACACACACACACACACACACACACACACACACACACACACACACACACACACACACACACACACACACACACACACTCACTCTCACAACACTACACACACCCTCACTCATCCTCCCAAAGCATCCATATTCACACCGCCAAAACACACACCCAGCTCGTCATCCCCAACACATCTATATTCACATCCCCAACACAAACATTCACACTCACATCACTCTATAGTAATCCACAATACAAACACAAACTTACTTCCCTCCAACACACTTCACTCTCCCGACACACTCACTCCACCAACACAGACCCACATTCACTCCCTTAACACACCTGTCAACACTCTCTCGACACATAAACATCCACACTCACTCCCCCAACACACACCCATATTCACTCCCTTAACACATCTGCTAACACTCTTCCGATACACACACATCCACACTCACTCCATCGACATACACACACCTACACTCAATCTCCCAATACACCCGCTTATACTCCCCCGACACACACACATCCACACTCACTCCTTCAGCACAGACACACCCACGCTAACTCCCCTTTCAAACTCGCATACACTCCGCCAGCACACGCATCCATACTCAATCATCACACTTACACCCACTTACATTCACACACACACACACATACCTTCAATCCCTCCAATACACACACAACACACACACACACACACCCACACCCACACCCACACCCACCCACACCCACACACACACACACACACACACACACCCACACCCACACCCACACCCACACCCACACCGACACCCACCCACACCCACACCCAAACACACACACACCTTCAATCCCTCCAATACACACACACCCACACACACACACACACACACACACTCAGTCGTCCTCCCAACACATCAATATTCACACACCCAAACTCATTATCTCCAACACAAACATATGCAACCAACACACTCATCCATCCATACTAATAAACAACAATAACACACTTACTTCCCCGCAACAAATACATACACACTCACTCTTCCAACACACGCACTTACACTCACTCCCCAACACATCCGCTTACACTCCTCCGATACACACACACCCACACTCACTCCCCCAATACACACATCCACACTTAATCCCCCAACACACACACCCACACTCACTCCCCCAACACACAAATCCACACTTACTCCCCCAACACACACTTCCATACTCACTCCCCAACACACCCGCTTAAACTTCCCCAACACATACACCCATGCTCAATTCCCCAACACACAGAGTAACACGCACTTTCTCAACACACCCACACTCACTCCCCGAACGCACACAAACACCCTCATCTCCCAAAATCTACACCAATACTCACTCTTACCTACACACAAATCAACAGTCACTCCCCCCAACGCACACTCCCACACTCAATCCCCCAACACTCATCCTCCTTAAAACACACACATCAACACTTATTCTTTCCAACACACACACACACACACACACACACACACACACACACACACACACACACACACACCCATACACCACTAAAAAAAACACACAGCCACACACAACCACCAACACACAAACACACCCACACACCACCAACACAAACACACACAACCAGGCACCACCAACACACAAACACACACCTTGGTACCAAACACACACACACACACACACACACACACACACACACACACACACACACACACACACACACACACACACTCAGAGTCACTCCTCCCAACACACACACACACACACACACACACACACACACACACACACACACACACACACACACACACACACACACACACACTCAGAGTCACTCCTCCCAATACACACACACACACACACTCAGAGTCACTCCTCCCAATACACACACACACACACACACACACACACACACACACACACACACACACATACACACACACACACACTCTCTCTCTCACAACACTTACACACACCCTCAATCATCCTTCCAACACATCCATATTCACTTCCCCAACACACCTGCTTACACTCCCCTGACACACACATCTACACTCACTCCCCCAACACACATCCAAACTCACTCCCTTAACACACCTCATAACACTCCCCCGACACACACACATCCACACAAATTTCCCCAACATACACTCACTTCCTTAACACATCCCTGCATCACTGCAGCCCTGCAGCCCCGCAGCCCCGCAGCCCCGCAGCCCACAGCATTGCAGCCCCGCAGCCCCGCAGCCCACAGCATTGCAGCCCCGCAGCCCCGCAGCCCCACAGCATTGCAGCCCTGCAGCCCCGCAGTCACGCAGCCCCGCAGCCCCGCAGCCCCGCAGCCCTGCAGCCCCGCAACCCCGCGAACCCACAGCTCCACAGCCCTGCAGGCCAGCAACCCTGCAGCCCCGCAGCTCTGCAGCCCAGCAGCCCGGCAGCCCCACAGCCCTGTAGCCCCGCAGCCCCGCAGCATTGCAGCCCCGCAGCCCTGCAACCCCACGGACCCAAAGCTCCACAGCCCAGCAGCCCCGCAGCCCTGCAGCCCTGCAGCCCCGCAGCCTACAGCCCCGCACCCCTGCAGCCCACAGCCCCGCAGCCCAGCAGCCCCGCAGCCCAGCAGCCCTGCAGCCCAGCAGCCCGGCAGCCCCACAGCCCACAGCCCTACAGCCCCGCAGCCCTGCAGCCCAGCAGCCCGGCAGCCCCGCAGCCCACAGCCCTGCAGCCCCGCAGCCCTGCAGCCCTGCAGCCCACAGCCCTGCAGCCCCGCAGCCCGGCAGCCCCGCAGCCCACAGCCCTGCAGCCCCGCAGCCCTGCAGCCCCGCAGCCACGCAGCCCCGCAGCCCTGCAACACACACATCCATACTCATTCCCCAAACACACCCGCTTAAACTCCCCCAACACACACATCCACTCCCCCAACATTCCCCCCAACACACACACACACACACCTTCACTCTCTTTCCCAACACACACACACACACACACACACACACACACACACACACACACACACACACACACACACAAACACACAAACACACACACACACACACACACACACACACACACACACACACACACTTCCTCCAACACACATACACACCCACTCTCCAACACACCCGCTTACACTCCTCCGATACACACACACCAACACACATATCCACACTTACTCCCCCAACACACACATTCACTCCCACAACATTCCCCCCAACACACACACACCTACACTCTCTTCACCAACACACACACACACACACACACACACACACACACACACACACACACACACACACACACACACACACACACACACACACACACACACACATACATCCACACACACATACATCCACACACACATACATCCACACACACACACACACACACACACACACACACACACACACACACACACACACACACACACACACACACACACACACACACACATACACACACACACACACACACCCACACACACACACACACATCCACACAAATTTCCCCAACATACACTCACTTCCTTAACACATCCCTGCATCACTGCAGCCCTGCAGCCCCGCAGCCCCGCAGCCCCGCAGCCCCACAGCATTGCAGCCCCGCAGCCCCGCAGCCCACAGCATTGCAGCCCCGCAGCCCCGCAGCCCACAGCATTGCAGCCCTGCAGCCCCGCAGTCACGCAGCCCCGCAGCCCCGCAGCCCTGCAGCCCCGCAACCCCGCGAACCCACAGCTCCACAGCCCTGCAGGCCAGCAACCCTGCAGCCCCGCAGCTCTGCAGCCCTGCAGCCCCGCAGCTCTGCAGCCCTGTAGCCCCGCAGCCCAGCAGCCCAGCAGCCCAGCAGCCCTGTAGCCCCACAGCCCTGCAGCCCTGTAGCCCCGCAGCCCAGCAGCCCCACAGCCCTGCAGCCCTGTAGCCCCGCAGCCCAGCAGCCCCACAGCCCTGCAGCCCTGTAGACCCGCAGCCCTGCAGCCCTGCAGTCCCGCAGGCCGGTAGCCCTGCAGCCTAGCAGTCCAGCAGCCCCGCAGCCCGCAGTCCCGCATCTCTGCAGCCCCGCAGCCCCGCAGCCCTCCAGCCCAGCAGCCCAGCAGCCCCACAGCCCTGTAGCCCCGCAGCCCCGCAGCATTGCAGCCCCGCAGCCCTGCAACCCCACGGACCCAAAGCTCCACAGCCCAGCAGCCCCGCAGCCCTGCAACCCTGCAGCCCTGCAGCCCCGCAGCCTACAGCCCCGCACCCCTGCAGCCCACAGCCCCGCAGCCCAGAAGCCCCGCAGCCCAGCAGCCCTGCAGCCCAGCAGCCCGGCAGCCCCACAGCCCACAGCCCTGCAGCCCCGCAGCCCTGCAGCCCTGCAGCCCACAGCCCTGCAGCCCCGCAGCCCGGCAGCCCCGCAGCCCACAGCCCTGCAGCCCCGCAGCCCTGCAGCCCCGCAGCCACGCAGCCCCGCAGCCCTGCAACACACACATCCATACTCATTCCCCAAACACACCCGCTTAAACTCCCCCAACACACACATCCACTCCCCCAACATTCCCCCCAACACACACACACACACACACACCTACACTCTCTTTCCCAACACACACACACACACACACACACACACACACACACACACACACACACACACACACACACACACAACACACAAACACACACACACACACAAACACACACACACACACACACACACACACACACACACACACACACACACACACACACACACTTCCTCCAACACACATACACACCCACTCTCCAACACACCCGCTTACACTCCTCCGATACACACACACCAACACACATATCCACACTTACTCCCCCAACACACACATTCACTCCCACAACATTCCCCCCAACACACACACACCTACACTCTCTTCACCAACACACACACACACACACACACACACACACACACACACACACACACACACACACACACACACACACACATACATCCACACACACATACATCCACACACACATACATCCACACACACACACACACACACACACACACACACACACACACACACACACACACACACACACACACACACACACACACACACACACACACACACACACACCCACACACACACACACACACACACACACACACACACACACACACATACACACACACTCATCCTCCCAACACATCCATATTCACATCCCCAACACAAACATATGCAACCAACACACTCATCCCTCCATACTAATCCACAACACAAACACACTTACTTCCCCCCCAACAAAGACACTCACACTCACTACCAAAACATAGCCGCTTACACTCTCCTGACACACACACCACACTCACACCACCCACACACACACACACACACACACACACACACACACACACACACACACACACACACACACACACACACACACCACACACACACACACACACACACACACACACACACACACACACACACACACACACACACACACACACACACACACACACACACACACACACATACACACACACACACACCACACACACCACACACACACACACACACACACACACACACACACACACACACACACACACACACACACACACACACACACACACACACACACACACACACACACACCACACACACACACACACACACACACACACACACACACACACACACACACACACACACACACACACACACACACACACACACACACACACACACACACACCACACACACACACACACACACACACACACACACACACACACACACACCACACACACACACACACACACACACACACACACACACACACACACACACACACACACACACACACCACACACACACACACACACACACACACACACACACACACACACACACACACACAGACAGACAGACAGACAGACAGACAGACAGACAGACAGACAGACAGACAGACAGACAGACAGACAGACAGACAGACAGACAGACAGACAGACAGACAGACAGACAGACAGACAGACAGACAGACAGACAGACAGACAGACAGACAGACAGACAGACAGACAGACAGACAGACAGACAGACAGACAGACAGACAGACAGACAGACAGACAGACAGACACACAGCACACACACGACACACAACACACACACACACACAGACACACACACAACACCACACACACACACCCACACACACACCACACACGCACGCACGCACGCACGCACGCACGCACAGACAGACAGACAGACAGACACACATGCATAGTTCACTATTATTACCTTTCCAACTACCCACACTATCCTGGACTCCTTCATCCATATGTCTCTATGCCTTCCCATACCCTTGGAAACATTAGGAGTGCACACCCTTCCGTTCTCCTTCCTTGCCTTTCTCAACCACTCCACACCACACCACACCACTCTTTCCCTCCTCTCCCACACTTTACTGTCACTTCCAGTCTTGCATTCCATCACTCCACAACCTGTTATATGGGCTTCCATGTATCTATTCTATCTGTAGTCTCTGACGCCTCATTTTTCCTAGGAACATCCAAGGGAATGGTCACGGCAGAAAGGCCTCCACACACTGCCTGTTTGCTTGTTCAATCCCTCAATCATGTTACTATAATCTGCCTTTTGATATATCACATCTTGTAAGGAACTTGTGCATTCAGGGATGTGATCAAACTGCAGAAAGCTGTGTCTCTCCTTTTTGCCATATTTAATATTTCTTTTGTTTGAAATATTTGTTAGCTTCCTTTGTACTTGCTTTCCATAACAAAATGCAACGCCAATTGTGACAGTAACACTGCACTTATGAAATCCTCTAAGGTGCAATGCTTTTACATTTTGCTTTGTTGTTTGTTATAGTTAACCATCCTTCCATCTGCCTGGTTATTTGGTATTAACATGTAATGTAAAGCAGCTTTATGGTATTTGTTCCATTATTTATTTGTATTACTGTACGGAAAACCTATCATAAGAGTGTAAATTATTGCCTCAATGCCAGGGTGTTTATTATATGCCAATTGGTATACTAAACGTCATTATTAGGTTACTAATGCAATATATGTATATTATGTCTTTGCTTTGTGGAAATGATTCGAACAATTATCACTGCCACATTATCATTCTTTGTAAAATTTTCAAAATTATGTTTTAGTTCTTCCATTACTTCAGTAGTTTGCATGCATGGTATACAAATTATATGGTTGGAATCTATAATGAAAAAAAAATATATATATATATATATATATATATATATATATATATATATATATATATATATTGTTATTCTAACCTTTTAAAATCCAGATTAGTAAGGAGGGAAAAAAAAAGAATAATTAAAAATATCTAAGACACCCCTAAAAAGAAATTAGTTACTACTGCATCCTGTCAGATGGCGCCACCGTCGAACGTCATCCAAACTTTAACGTTGGGCTGTATATTCTTCTGTATAAGATCCTTACACACACCCACTGGGATCTGGGCGCGGATCCATGAGGAGGAGGAGGAGGTTTAACTGACAAGCGTTGCAGAGTTGCCAATGTGCGCTTTGGTGGGCGGCGTTGCATGGGTGAACGTTTGTCAAGAGGAAATAACATTAGTCAAACATATATTACTAATTCTCTTCATTATTTGACACCACCCTGACCATGAGGAAACATTATTATTACCATTTTGACATTAGTGACTATCTGGCAACTCAAGATTGGTTGGCAGAGACTCCTCGTACCGTGTGACCCTCCACACACACACACACACACACACACACACTGCCCCCCATCTCACAAGTGATCGCCCCGGTGTGGGTTAGGGAGGGAGGACTTTGAGTGCAGGGGTACCTCGAGTGAACCCACACCGGTCATCCTATACTACACAATGAAAAATTACAAAGAAAAATAAAGAAACATTTTGGCCATCAGCCATGGCATAGGCTATTAGGCCATTTAAGTTTAAATTTAAATTTATATTTTTTGTGTTTATTTTATTAATTTTAATTGATTTTATTTTTATTTGTTTATTTATTTATATATCTGTTTATTTTATTTTATTTAATTATTTATTTATTTATTTATTTTTTTTTATTAATTTTATATTTTTATACATGGAAATGACAATATACTTTCATACAATTCCAGTCACGCATCATGTACACACATTCATACTTGGGAGCCTGAACCTAAAGCAAAAACTAAAGTCATTAGTCATGGGAGGTGAGGGACAAAAATGGTACATACATACAATGGGGGAGGATACGTACGAATACGTATTTAAAGTAAACATGGGGAATAATTGACATTCACGCCAGACACATAATACATACAATCATTCATATCAAAACATATTTATTACAAAAAAAAAAAGTGCAGTATATACATAGTGTTAAAATAACAATAAACATTGGAATATACAAGTAAGTCATAACTCTTTGATTAAATTGGTCTCGGCCAGGAAAATCATCAGGCTATCGACCACATCCGGATGCTGATCACCCAGAAGGGTGGTCTGCGTCATCGGAAGGCGGCGGGCCTCACAGAAGGCTGCGAGGGACCGTCGCGCCTCCCGATAACGCACACAGTGAAGCAGGATGTGGTCGATAGTGAGGGTAGTATGGCAGGTGATGCATTGGGGTGGGAAGGCGTGGGCGATGTAGGGGAGCATGTGGGTGGCTAGGGTGCAGCCCATCCTGAGGCGTGCGAGGACCACCTCCTGACGCCTTGTGGGGCGGTTGGAGGAAGCCCACTCGCCCAGGATGGGTTTTACTGTGTGAAGATGGAGGTTGTCCCAGTGACTTTGCCACAGGAGGAAAACTGATGATTTTGCAGCCGAGAGACATGACTGCAGATCTCGACGGAAGTTCCACGCTCCCTAGAGCTCTGCAGTGGACCTAGCCAGCATGTCAGCCTGCTCATTCCCGTAAATACGCGAATGACCAGGCACCCAATACAAAGAGAAAGACTTACGGCGTGAATTTAGCTTATTAATAATGTTGCCTTGGATTTCATTGGCATCCGTGCGCCCGGACTCTATCGCCTGAAGGGCTGACATAGAGTCCGTGAAAATGACAATTACGTTATGATTTGAATTTAGTGCATAATCTATGGCTTTATCAATAGCAAAAAGTTCTGAGGAAAACACCGATGTATGGGAAGGTAGTCGGAACCTGAGGGCACATTCACACGACCAAACATTAGCACCCACACATTCACTCGACTTGGAGCCGTCAGTGTAAAGGTGGAGGGAGGGAGGGAGGCTAGCGACGAGAGCCCGGAAGTGATGACATATCTCCACTTCGGTCATGGCAGGCTTGTGTTGGGGAAGCCATTTTGTAGCGATGGTGGCTTTGGGCTCCCAAGGGGCTTGTGTTGGTTGCACAAGCTGGTCAACACCGTCAAGGTCCACTTCACACTCCTGGCATATAGTGTGAAGTCGGACAGCTAGCTAGTGGACGGTGTCGACCAGTGTGGAGGTGGTGGTGCTGTTTGATTACAGTAGCTGCCATGAGACCGAGTGGAGTCTTCCGGGCCGTTGACAGGCCGTATGCCAGTAGTAGGCCGTCACGTCGCACACTCAGTGGTGGTATATTTGCCTCCACCTCCAAACGCCCCACGCGTGTACACCGCAGGGCTCCAACACACATTCGCAGACATACATTCTGAAAAACATCCAGCCTCCTCAGTGTTGCGTCCGACGCAGACCCATACACCGGTGAGCCATAGTCTAAGTGAGAACGAATTAAGGACTTGTACACCATTAATAAAGATTTTCTGTCTGCTCCCCATGAAGTACCTGATAGGTATTTTAGGACATTGACTTTTTTATGGCAACGAACTAACAAATTATTTACGTGTGTTTTCCAATTGAGTCTGCTGTCAAAATGCAGACCCAAGAATTTAACTGAATTTTGAAATGGTATCGGTTGGCCTTGAAGAGAAATATGCAAAGCAGGAATTTTACGTTGAGTGAAAACTACACCGATACACTTTGGAATAGAAAACTTAAATCCCCACAGAGAGGCCCACTGTTGGACGGAGTCAAGAGCAATTTGAATCCGTCCAGCCGAGAACTGCGCGTTTGGCGACGAATGCCATAACGCACAGTCGTCAGCGTAGAGCGAGTATTTAAGATTTCTTGGGACAGGAGTTGATGACAGAATATCATTAATCATAACACAAAATAAAGTAGGACTAAGAACACTACCCTGTGGCACCCCATTTTCCTGGACAAAAATGTCCGAGAATACGTTACAGGGAAGCTTGACAGAGAAAGTTCTGTCCTGTAAGAAATTATAAACAAAAATAGGTAAATTACCTCTTAAACCGTGAGCATGGAGTTTCATGAGGATACCGTGTCGCCATGTCATGTCGAAGGCTTTGTGAATGTCCAAGAACACTCCTATCATGAATTCATTTTTGGCGAAAGCCTCTGAAATACAATGCTCCAGGTGCATTAAGTGGTCCATCGTGCTTCGGTATTTACGAAAGCCCGATTGTTGACCACTTAACACACCTTTTGCTTCTAAAACAAAAAGCAGCCTTTTGTTAATCATACGTTCCATGACCTTACAGAGACAACTCGTGAGCGCAATAGGACGAAACGCACTGGGGTCCGTAAGGCGACCAGTCTTTTTGGGTATTGGGATAACGTGAGCAAAATGCCAAGATTGGGGGAAAGTATGAGTGGTCCAGATTCTATTGTAAAGGGAGAGTAGTTTAATGAGTGAACTAGGGCCGAGATTTTGGAGCATACTGTAAGATATTTGATCTGGACCAGGACTGGAGCCTTTACAGGATTTCAGGGCAAGGAGGAGTTCATCCGGCGTAAACTCTGAGTTGTAGTCAGTGTTTACGCCTCCTGTGGCAAAGTTTGGGACAGTTTGTTCTGCTGCCTCCTTCCGGGGAAGGAAGGCAGGGTGAAACGAGGCGGAGCTACTCGCCTGCTTAAATTGCCGGGCTATGACATTGGCAATGGCTGGGGGGGTGTCTGTCACATCCCCGTTGTTGATGAGTGTGGTTATTGGGGTTGTGGTTTTTTTCCCGCTAAGGACATGGACCGTGTTCCAGACCTGTCCTAGCGGGGTTGTGCGGTTTACCAATGAAGTATACTGGCAACTCAAGATTGGTTGGCAGAGACTCCTCGTACCGTGTGACCCTCCACACACACACACACACACACACACACACTGCCCCCCATCTCACAAGTGATCGCCCCGGTGTGGGTTAGGGAGGGAGGACTTTGAGTGCAGGGGGTACCTCGAGTGAACCCACACCGGTCATCCTATACTACACAATGAAAAATTACAAAGAAAAATAAAGAAACATTGTACAAACAAGCTCAAATAACGTAATTTAATGAAAAATGGTGATTAATATATTACACTAAAACGTGTATAGGTTTTAATGTAATATGTGTCAGCATAAATACCCTAAATACCCTTTTGTACTCACCTTACTTCACTTGCTTGCCACGCCCATCACCTCTCACCTCCTTCACTCCCCTCACCCTACCCTCACCCCCCTCACCCCCCTCACTCTCCCTCACCCCCCTCACCCTACCCTAGTAGTACCCTAGTACCCTAGTAGTACCCTAGTAGTAGTAGTAGTAGTAGTAGTAGTAGTAGTAGTAGTAGTAGTAGTAGCAGTAGCAGCAGTAGTAGTAGTAGTAGTAGTAGTAGTAGTAGTAGTAGTAGTAGTAATAATAGATGTTGTTCTGATGTGGTAATAGTAGTGATAATAATATAAATCGTGGTGATGACATTGATGGTAGTGGTAGCAATATCGGTAATGGTGTTGACAGTGGTGATGGCACTTGTAGACCCCGCGTGTCTGGCCCGAGCTCTGTGTGTGTGTGTGTGTGTTGTGTGTGTGTGTGTGTGTGTGTGTGTGTGTGTGTGTTTCAGAGGTAACGGCCAGGAGGAGTGAAGAGAGAGAGGGGGAGGGGGTGAAGGATGGGCTGGTGTGTTGACAATTGTAATCACTTTCCGGAACAGCTCAAATTAGGTGATTAATGACGTCACTCAACGGTATAATGACTTCGCTAACGACCCAAGGAGAGGTGAAGAGGCAGGAGTGAACGGGATTAATGATTGCATGTCCAGTAACCATCACTTAACCATGAATGAAGATACCGAGTTGTTAGTTAGCGGGTTGGCTCATCACGGCAGAAGCTAGAAGGATTTTCAAACTGTATCTAACTAAACTAACTTACTAACTAACTAACCTAACCAAACTCTATCTAACTAACCTTGCAATGATTATAATAAGGATGATAAGTGGTTTGTGTTTACGTAATTTTTGTCTTTATAGTAATAATTAATTGTAGACGAGGAAGCTAGATGGATTTTCAAACTGTATCTAACTAACCTTCCAATGATTATAAAGATGATGAGTAGTTAGTGTTTATATAATTTTTTGTTTTTATAGTAATAGATAATTACCTGGCATGAAAAATTGTTGCCTTCATGACATTGCAGAGCGTGTTTATAACGGAGATGAGGTAATTGTCTGCTTGAGTGTTATTATTAAAGTTAATGTTCACACTAACACTTGTAACGAAGCACTACGCGGCTCCACCTCCTAAGCTGCCCGGAGGTACGTAAATTCCCTTATCATGTTTCACCTCAAAGTCAGAGTATGTAGTCACTGCGCCATAGGGATGATGTTAGGTATATAACTTTTATTTAAACATGTGTGACTGTTTGTACATCGAGGTTGTGTTGCATTTAAACACGGTGATTTTTTAGGTGTGTTTGGTATGTGGTCAGAAGTGTATTGTTTCAGCGTTTGAGTGAACTTGTAATGAGAGTTTCATTAAGTAGTTCCACAGAAAGACAATCCTAATATAAGTTGAGGATCTAAAAGTACGAGGCCTAAAAAATTGTTGTTCCATCGTCCCAGAGGGAACAAAGCTGCTTTGTATTGCAAAATGTATATTGTGCTCATAACTTTTATATTCGTGTGTGTGTGTGTGTGTGTGTGTGTGTGTGTGTGTGTGTGTGTGTGTGTGTGTGTGTGTGCGCGCGCGCGCGCGCGTGGAGTCACAGTGGGGAATTTCAATATGAGGTGACACTTGCTGGAAACCTTTCTTGTTATTTGCATCCCAAGCCTTCACTCCATCGGTGTTTCCATTCTTCCCTGTCGTGTGAACTGCGCCATTCTTTCCTTTCTTCTTTTATCTCATTCTCCTTCTTTTTCTTCCTCTTCTTCCTCCTCCTCCTCCTACTCCTCCTACTCCTCCTCCTCCTCCTCCTCCGTTTTTGTCTCTTTCTCATATTTTTCCCGCCAAAATGTACCGAAAAATCTGGTGCGGTTTTATTTTAGTGGTTTTAAGTTTGGAGACGAGCGGCTAGTGAGCGGAGGGCAGATGGCGGACGTAACAGTGGCGGAAGGGAAGGGAAGGGAAGGGAAGGAAGGGAGGGGAAGGAGGGGAAGGGAGGGGAAAGGAGGAGGGGGATGGGGAGGGGAAGGGAAGGTAGGCAAGGGTCAAGGTAGGATAAATTTGCGTGCTTTTAGGGCCCTAGCGTGTTTTGATGATGGTGCACACATTCTCTCTCTCTCTCTCTCTCTCTCTCTCTCTCTCTCTCTCTCTCTCTCTCTCTCTCTCTCTCTCTCTCTCTCTCTCTCTCTCTCTCTCTCTTCTATACTATTTTCCGTCATTGCGCAAAAGATTGTTGCCTTGATTTGCTAAAACCATTCTTGTTGTCACTATCTACCTACTATTTCCACTATTTCTACTATGGTTCCGCTTTTACTATCAACTTTTTACCCCTCATTGTGATGTACAGGTGTGTGTGTGTGTGTGTGTGTGTGTGTGTGTGTGTGTGTGTGTGTGTGTGTGTGTGTGTGTGTCGTTTGTTTATCTATATGTCTATTTGTATGTCTGTCTTTCCGTCTGTCTGTCTATCTGTCTTTGTCTCTCTGTCTGTCCTGTAACACCTGGAAATAGATGAGAGCAGCGTCACACAGCATTATGTCATGATAAAAAAAAAGAAAGAAAGAAAAAATAATTGAAAAATATTCACTTCACACGCATCTCAACATAAAAAAAAACGAAAAAAAAAGAGAAGAAAAAATAGCTGATGAGACAAATTTCCTTTTAAACTAGTAACAGAAAACAAAAATGAAATAATAAAAGCGAGAATGAAGTAGACAACAACACGGACACACGGACGTTTAAGTGAGTCAGCTTCAGACAACAAAGAAGGTTCACTAAACATGCCAAACTAACCTTTCTATCCGATTCCCTTCCTCTGTATGGCAAACCTTCCTGCCAGACATTGCCGGAAGCCATACTCTGGGGATACACATTTCACCACCGCCTGGCTGAACACCGTCCCTGTATCCCTTATATATCAGGAACCTCAGCTCTATAAGTGGCTCCACGCGACTCCGTAACAGTTTCCATTTTTCCATTTGTATTCCCATGCACGTTGAGACAGCCAAAAATTCTGTTATCATGGAAGGTAAAGTAAAAAAGTAAAAGCAAGGGTTGTTGAAAAAAGTGAGCGGAGACACAAGTGAAGTGCAGGTATCCTCTTGTAGGTGTGAGTGATGATTACAAGGAGAATGCGTGTGAATAGGAGGGGGAGACAGGTGAAAAGACTTGAAGGTGCGACCACAGTGAAGCTGGAAGGAGTAGGAAAGGGGTAGACGCAGTTGAGAGGAAAGGGGAGAAAAACAACACAGGCCAGGAAAGGTGGCAAGGAATCCTGGTTATGAATTCTTGGACCCGTCTTCCTACTCTGGCAGAACACATACAAAGCAGTTTACCAAGCTATTCATTCTGGTTTACGATTTGGTCGATATATGGCTCCCTTGGGAAGCTCAGGGAAGGTAAACTGTGGCGTCACTTTCACCCATCAGCACCGTGAATGGAAGGTGTTTACATACAAGCTCAAAACACAAGAGGGAGGGTACAGCGAGAGACAAAACACATGCACGCTAACCTAGATTCCTTTACCTTCACTTCACCTTTTTACCCGAAGTTTAACAAGAATAGAAAAACGACTCAATCAATATATGAGAAACATTTGCTACCTATGCATAACGAAAATGTATTCCACTTCAGTGCTCAACCAGCTAAAACAAAACCCCGTTATTGACATCTATATTAAGGTCAATTTCCTCATTATTTTTTATGTTAGTTTTCTTCCTGATATCGATAAAAATTACCTTGGAATAAAATAAAAATTACCTCTAAAAAAAAATTTTAAATAAAAAAAAATAAATAAATAAAAAAAAAGCTATTATCGATGAAATAGAACCTCACCGAGAGGATATGATAAAACTATGACATGCAAAACAGCGTGTATAACTATCAATCAAAAACTCATGCATATTGCCTTTCATTCAACGATCCAGTCACAGAATAAATAATAAAAAAACCACACACACACAAATTTCCCCTATCCAGCTACAAACGTAAAATTAGCTACATCGCTCAGTCCCCATAAAACAGAATGTGGTAGTATAGCTCACGGCCACACGAATCGAGCTTTCCACATCTCTCCTCCACCCATTCCTCTCCTTACTTCCTCTCATTACTCTCCCACACTACAGCTTCCCCTTCTATATTCGCACTCCCTTCACCCTCCTCTAAAGTGTTCCTTCCTCCCTTCCCCCTAAAGTGTGCCATTCGTTATACTCCTGTCTTTATATGTACACGTATATTCTGTGCATCCTCCCATTCTCTCTCTCTCTCTCTCTCTCTCTCTCTCTCTCTCTCTCTCTCTCTCTCTCTCTCTCTCTCTCTCTCTCTCTCTCTCTCTCTCTCTCTCTCTCTCTCTCTCTCTCCTCTCTCTCTCTCTCTCTCTCTCCTCTCTCTCTCTCTCTCTCTCTCTCTCTCTCCTCTCCTCTCTCTCTCTCTCTCTCTCTCTCTCTCTCTCTCTCTCTCTCTCCTCTCTCTCTCTCTCTCTCTCTCTCTCTCTCTCTCCTCTCTCTCTCTCTCTCTCTCTCTCTCTCTCTCTCCTCTCTCTCTCTCTCTCTCTCTCTCTCTCCTCTCTCTCTCTCTCTCTCTCTCCTCTCTCTCTCTCTCTCTCTCTCTCTCTCTCTCTCTCTCTCTCTCTCTCTCTCTCTCTCTCTCTCTCTCTCTCCTCTCTCTCTCTCTCTCTCTCTCTCTCTCTCTCTCTCTCTCTCTCTCTCTCTCTCTCTCTCTCTCTCTCTCTCTCTCTCTCTCTCTCTCTCCTCTCTCTCTCTCTCTCTCTCTCTCTCTCCTCTCTCTCTCTCTCTCTCTCTCTCTCTCTCTCTCTCTCTCCTCTCTCTCTCTCTCTCTCTCTCTCTCTCTCTCTCTCTCTCTCTCTCTCTCTCTCTCTCTCTCTCTCTCTCTCTCTCTCTCTCTCTCTCTCTCTCTCTCTCTCTCTCTCTCCTCTCTCTCTCTCTCTCTCTCTCTCTCTCTCTCTCTCTCTCTCTCTCTCTCCTCTCTCTCTCTCTCTCTCTCTCTCTCTCTCTCTCTCTCTCTCTCTCTCTCTCTCTCTCTCTCTCTCTCTCTCTCTCTCTCTCTCTCTCTCTCTCTCTCTCTCTCTCTCTCTCTCTCTCTCTCTCTCTCTCTCTCTCTCTCTTTACAGAGTGCCAAAGCGGACAAGCTGTTTTTCGTTCACATTTTATTGAAATTTCATACACACAAACACGTCGAACCACAAGGCACACACACACACACACACACACACACACACACACACACACACACACACACACACACACACACACACACACACACACACATACACACACACACACACACACACACACACACACACACACACACACACACACACACACACACACGCGCGCGCCGCTCGCGCGTGCACCAAAGTTATCTACACATAAAGGTTAACTTTAAATAAGAGAGATATATATATCTTATATAGAGAAGTATATATAATTTATATAGAGAGGTATATATATATATATATATATATATATATATATATATATATATATATATATATATAGAGGTATATATATCTTATATATAGAGGTATATATATCTTATATATAGAGGTATATATATATCTTATATAGAGAGGTATATATCTTATATATAGTTAGTTATATCTTATATATATAGGTATATATATATATATATATATATATATATATATATATATATATATATATATATATATATATCTTATATATTCCACGCCACTCTGTACCTCCGGTGCCAAGACTAACCCCTCATTTTCACCCTCTTCTAAAGACTTAATCGATTTCATTAGTCTGTCGGCGTGGTCCCTGTGGAAGGCAGTCGAGCGGTCATCCATGCGGAGTTCAGTAGAGGTCGGAAGGGAGACGGAAAGGGAGACGGAAAGGGAGAAGTGATGGAGAATGGAGGAAGAAATGAGGTTGATAAGGGCAATCTTCCACGGCATATCTCACTTGATGACTCACGGCAGATCATGGTGTCCGCCTAGGGCAGAGGTCGGCAACCCGCGGCTCCGGAGCCGCATGCGGCTCTTTCATCCCTCTGCTGTGGCTCTCGTGGCTTTGACAGTACGAGCTCATTTTGGAAAAAAAAATGATGTGAATAAATAATGGCCATATAATTTTAATTGATTTTTGTTTTATTTCTTTAGTTTTTTTCGTTGTAATAGTTATATCTTTGGAGATTGAATTGTGCTTGTGCCATTAAAATAAAACTTGTTTTAATATTTTGTCGATCAAAATATGCGTCACGTCCTGTATGCGATACCTGTTGCCGCCAGACAAGTTGTTACGAAATGCCGTTTGAATTGGCCGCGTGGTTGCGTAAGACCTGTGCGCGCAGCCTGAGTGTGGTGTGAGGAGGGAGCGGCGTGGTGGTCACCCCGCGCTCCATTAGTCTGCCACCTACCCCTCAGCTGTACAGACGTGTGTGTCTCGCTGTGGACCCACGCTGTATTCTCCATACGTCGTTTCTTCGCTTTCGGGTTGTATTGAGGTTGGACTTAGGTTTCCAGTGATTTCTCGGCCTGTTAGTGTTTACGCCTACGAGTAGTATTTTACGGCGGAAGAGCCGGTTTTGTTAGTACGAGGCGAGATCACCGAATTCCTTGGTCTCGGGGAGGACGAAAGGGTGGCGACACCCCTTTGTCTCGGTTTGTCAGTCTGTTTGCACGTCCACACTATATACTCAGCTTCGAGGCGGGGTGAGCCAGACACCCTGGGGTGACGTGTCATGACAAAGTGACTTGTTTTGACCCCGGTAAGCTAGCAATGGATAAATCTAAGAAGAGAAAAGTTTCTGACGAAAATAGAACGTTTAATGCGTCATGGAAAGATTCATTTGCTTTCACTGCTGACAAAACTGGTTTACCGGTATGCCTAATATGCGCTGAGAAATTAGCAAACAACAAAAAATCAAACGTTGAAAGACATTTCCAGAATAAACACACTGCCTTTGCTGAAAAATATCCAGTTGGAGATGAGCGAAGAAGAGCAATTTCGGAACTGCTGCGGAAAGCTGATCAGAGCAAAACTATTTTCAAGTCGTGGATGAACTCTGCGAATTCAAGTACTTATGCTAGTTTTGTGGCAGCTCAGAAGATAGTCCGGCACGGCAAGCCGTTCACAGATAGAGACTATATAAAACAAATCGTTCATAAAGATATCAAAACATCTATTCTTAGACTTCAAAAACAAGAGTGAAATTATTCAGAAAATTAAAGATATGCCTCTCTCTGCAAAGACAGTTAAGGACAGGACCATTACAATCGCAGCAAATATCACCAGTCAACAAATCACGGACATTAATTCAGCTCCAGAGTACTCAATCGCCTGTGATGAGTCAAAAGATGTCAGCGATATTGAGCAAATAGTGCTGTTATGCAGATATGTGAACTCTGCTGGGCCACAGGAAGAAATCATTGAGATAATACCGCTTAAAGGCCAGACACGGGGGGAGGACATCTGTGAAGCTGTGTTGGATTGTTTAAAAACAAAGAAATAAACACAACTCACCAGGTGTCAGTGAGTACTGATGGGGCACCAAGTATGACAGGAGCACAGCGGGGGTTTGTGAGTTTACTTCAGAAGTCGCTGGATAGAAAGCTGCTGACATTTCACTGCATCCTACATCAAGAGGCATTGTGCGCTCAAACATTTCCTCCGGAGTGCACAGAAGTTATGAATCTTGTCATTCGGATAGTGAACAAAATAATGGCACAAGGATTAAACCACCGACAGTTCCGTTCATTATTAGATGAAGTTGAGAGCACATATGCTGATCTCCGGCTGCACAACAAAGTCCGGTGGCTGTCCCGAGGGGAGGTACTGAAACGGTTTGCTGTGTGTCTGGGGCACATAAAAACATTTCTGGAAAGCAAAGGGTTCACCTTTCCTGAGCTGGATCGGCCAGATTGGTTGGAAAAGCTGCACTTCATTGTGGATATGACAGCGCACCTTAACACGCTGAACAAAAGTCTGCAGGGGAAAGGAAACACAGCCCTGCAGATGCTAGGAGAGGTTTTGGCGTTTGAGCGCAAGATGACTTTCGTTGCACGTTATGCAACGTTTCCGTGTTCTGTTAATCAGCATATACTTTGGTCACGGGGTACAGAACACTTTGATTTTTCTATATTTAATCAATCAAGTTGACAATCCTGCTCCAACATTATTTCCTTTATCAATATTTAACATATATAAATGAACAGGCACATTAGATAATCTCTTTTTAGGAGCTCACAACAATATCCACAATTTGGAGCAACACATAACAATCAAATCCTGGAGCAATTCATAATATTCCTATCTGGAACAATGCATAATATTTGTTCATTACAATCCTACATAAATTAATATCTTTAAAATAAACATCCTACCAGCTGCTAAAAAAGACTACATTAGAATCAGAGTTCTACTCACAATAGTATTCAGAATCCCCATTCTGAAGCTGAGGTGGTTGTATCTCCAAGTGGAAAGGCTGAGTGAAGTGATTCTATAGGCTGTTGTTGTTGTTTGATTTTTGCTGGCGCAAGGCCAGCAGGGCTGTACAGAGCCCTCTAGGGTTTGTTGGCCTCTACAAGCACCTCAACTGGTGCAACTAGGGTGAAGTCACTGCCCCAATCAGGTCAGGGGAGTCCAGCTTCCTTGATGGAATCAAGGGCTGGATACACCCTTATGGTGGTGGTGCCATAGTCACCACTTCCGCCAGAAGTTTAACTGGTGTTGTGGCAATGATGATAGCAGCTGCTTCCCTGGCGTGCGGATCTTCTGGATCGGGGCACATCATATTTGGTCTCCGTAGGTGTCGCGTGCTAGGACATTCTAGTATGTAGTGTAGGAGTGGCTTGGGTGTTGGGAACTCGCAGTGGTCGCAGAAGATTACTGGGAGATCCTCGCCGAGCTCTAGTAGGCAGGGATATCCGAGCCTGACCCTGTGAATGTCGGCCCGGACACGTGGGTGGGTGCTGGCGTGTAGCTGAAGCGGTTGATCCTTCGTTGCTTGGGAGTACCATGTGGTCGATGGTGAGCCACGATTGGTCTCGTCCTGGTGCTCCTCCTTGTGCAGGTGCGAGATACTTTTTCTGATGGCACTCTTGACCTGTGCCATGCTGGGGGGCAAGGTGATGTCTGGGTTGGGGCGGGTGGTGGCGGTTTTTGCCGCCTCGTCTGCGAGGTCGTTGCCCTTTATATTTGAATGACCCGGTATCCATGTCAGCGTGACTTCAGTTCCGGTGTCCTTGAGTTGTTTGGCCAGCAACCGGATGCTGGTGAGTATGTTGACATTGTCTGATGGCCATGGTTGTTGGAGGGCCTGCAGTGCCGACCTAGAGTCAGTTTGCGATGAGGGCTCTTGGGGGCTTGGTGGTGCCTAGGTGCTGGAGTGCCCCTTTGATCGCCACTAGCTCTGCCTGAGTTGATGAGGCACCGTCAGAGAGACGCCACTGGTTTGTGGCGCCCTCAGTAACGAATGCCGCGCCGGCAGCGCCCGTGGCCTGGTCAATGGAGCCGTCAGTGTAGATGGTGGTGGTGTGACGTTCCGTGAGGGGCATCAGATGACTGAGTGCTTCCGCTTTGAGAGCCGCTGGGTGGAAGCTGGCCTTAGGAAGGTGGAGCCAGTCTGCTAGTACATCGAACGGGGGTCGCCAGGGGGGTGAGGTCACGTAGTCTGGGTGCGGGGAATCTTGTCCTTTTGTTCTTATTGTGGCAGCAATGCCCGTTGTGTTTAGTGCAGCAGCCGCACTGCGTGGCCACGTTACCTTGTGGAAGAGCTGAGGGTCTCTGTCGAGCGCTGCTAGTACTCGGCCGGGGGTGGTGAATGGTCTGGAGGAAGCAGCCATCTTCGCGACGAGGGTGGCTGTAAGTTGCATGATGCGGTTTTTTATAGATGTTATTTGGGTCTCGGCTCTTAGGTTTAGGACCTTAGTCCATCCGGGGGCAGACACTATCAACCTGAGGGATCGGTTTTGGACAACTTCCAGCTGTCTTATCAGCTCAGGAGCTGCTGTGATGAGGCACGGGGCTGAGTAGTCCACCAGAGACCTGATGGCGTGTGTGTAAAAGGCCCGTTTGACCTTGTGGCTGGCCCCACAGGCATAACTGGTGATAGCCTTGAGTATGTTGGTTCTGGAGGCCATCCTCTCCTTGAGGTAGTTAACCTGAGTGTGTAGGGTCAACTTCCTGTCTATCCATACGCCGAGGTACTGGTGGTTTCCAACCCATTCAACCTCCGCCCCAGCAGTGGTGAGGGGGGTGTCTGGCATCGGGACTCCGAATGCCATCGCCTTGGACTTGTCCAAGTTCAGTTTGAGGCCGAGCTCGCGGCATCTTTTGCCTAGGAGGGTAAGGCTTCGCTGACTCTTGGTGCGGTGGTGAGGTCCCGTGGTGACAAGGGTGATGTCATCAGCGTATATGATCAGGTGGCAGCCTCTGGGTAAGGGGAGCTCGAGGAGTGCCTCTACCAAGGTGTTGAAGAGGTAGGGGCTGATCACACTCCCCTGTGGTGTGCCATGCTCATGGTGATGTGCTGTGGAGGTGTGCCCTTGGAAGCGCACTCTGGCTTTCCTGTCGGTGAGATAGTCTCGGGTCCAACGTAGTAGCAGGCCTTTGACTCCTTTACCTGCTAGTCGGGCGAGGATGACGGTCTCGTCCGCCAGCTCGAAGGCCTTCTCGAGGTCAAGGAAGACCGTCGTGCACTTTCCGCCCCCAGCTGAGGTGAGTAGGCTGGCGAGACATTCCGCCGTGCCCGTGCCTTTTGTATAGGCACATATTGACGGGTGGAGGGGACCGGTAACCCACTGTAGGCGGTGCAGTACCATCCTCTCCATGGTCTTGCTGACGCAAGATAGGAGGGAGATGGGCCCGGTTCCTTCGGCTTCGGGATCGGAGCGATGATGGCTTCTTTCCACTTGGACGGGAGCTTGCCCTCGCGGAGGGAGGCGTTGAAGAGGGCGGTGTGTCCGTCCAGCCCTGCGTGACGGATCATGGTGTGCGTGATGCCGTCAGCACCCGGGGACGTGTCCTTGCCTGACTTGAGGGCGTTCCTTAGTTCAGCGAGCGTGAAGGGGGTGTCTGCAGCTGCTCCTTCTACACACGCAGCGTCGATGATTGCCTCCCTCTCGACGTATAGCCTTGCTAGTTCTGTTCTGGTCTCAGGGGGGAGATTGGCGGTCTTGGTGCGGCTGGCAAATCGCTCCGCCAGGCGCTCTGCTTCACCCTGTGGGTCTGGATGAGTAGGCGGTGAAGGTGTCCCCAGGTTGCGGATGGAGCGGAGCTTTCTCCACATCGTTCCAAGGGAGGTGTGGGAGTCGAGGGACTGGCACCACTCCATCCACTTTTCATCTTTAACTTCTGCCTTGACTTCTGTGGCGTGGCGCTGGACGGCGGTTAGTAGGGCTCTGTTCTCTGCTGTGGGGGATCTTTTGTATTGTTTCCTGGTAGCATTGAGGCGGCTATTCATTTCTGCGACCCTCCCGTCCGGGAACCAGTGCTCTTTGAAGGATTTCTTGGGGCGGCTCGTCAGGGGGATCGCGTCCTGTGCGGCGGCATGTAGGGCAGCTGTTAGGACCTCTTCATGAAGGTTGAGTACTGGCGGCGGTGCAGTGTGGAGGTTGGGGTCTTTTTGCAGGTGACTTGCGAAGCGCCCCCAGTCTGCCTTCCTTGTGTTCCACTTGGGTGGAGGTGGCGGCGGTGACGGAAGTTTGTCCACTCCCACGTCGCAGACTATGGCAAAGTGGTCGCTGGTTAGAAAAGGGTGAAGAGACCACGATGTGACAGGATGGAGGGTTGTAAACGTGAAGGAGAGATCAAGCACTCCCCCACGCAAATGTGTTGCTTCCCCATTGTTGAGGAGGCAGACTCCTGGTGCCTGATCCAGCGCTGCGGCCAGGTGTCGACCGTCCCTGTTGGCGGTTTGTCGGGATCGAAGGACTGGGTGGTGGCAGTTGAAGTCGCCTCCAATGAAGGTGGGGGTGATGGAGGCTTGCTCAAAAACCTCTTCAAGATTTAGCCGTTTATCTGCAGGTTTATAGATGTTATACACCTGCAGTGAGGTGTTGTGGAGTGTGAGTTCCACTGCCATGGCGTCCACTCCTTCCCCGCAGGAAGCCATGTCTGGCATAGGGACGCAAGGGATGGTGTCCTTGACAAGGATTGAGCATTCCTGTGAACGGCCGACTGCTCGCGGTATGTTGAAGCAGCGGTAGCCTCGGAGACAGAGTGGCCGATTCGAGGTGGCTAGTGTTTCTTGTAAGAGGAAGACGTCTACAAGATCTCTTTGCTGCTTCTTGGAGGAGGGGGTGTCTGAACTTAGCACCCTGTATGTTCCACTGCAGGATGCGCAGGTGGTGGGAGTGGGGGATGTTGTCGTCTGCGGATGGGGCTTGGTGGCGTTGCTGGTGGCTGGGCTGGCGTTGTGGCTGGCGCTGCTGCTGCTGGCGGTGGTCTTGCTGATACTGCCGGGGGGCTGGGGCGTCTTGTCGCTGGTGGGGGGCGATGGGTGTTGATGCACCGCTGGTGCCTGAGGCGTATGCGCTGGGGTCTGAGTTGCTGGCGGTGTGGGTGGCTTCAGTACGTGGCTGTTCACCACGCAGTCGACAGCGGTGGCGAGCTTCGCCTGATCCAGATCCTGCTTGAGGATCTGGGAGAGGGTCAGAGCGAAATCGCTTAGGAGACTTTTCAGGGAGCTCTCCGTAAGAGTCACAGTTGGTTCTTGAGGTGCCGGGGCAGGGATGGCAGAGCTTGCGTTGATGGTTGTGCGCGGTTGTGGTGTCGGAGGAGTGGCCTGGGATGGCAGAGGGGGGAATTCCGCCGCGAGTGGAAGGGGTTGCTGGTTTTGTTCCGGTTTCCTGTTGTTGTTTTGGGTGCCCCAAACGAAGGTTCCCGAGGGAGCGTTGCAGTGCATTTCTACCCACTGTTTCTGTGTTTGGATGCCCTGTTGCACTCTGCGGCGCCTTTCCGGACAGCCTCTGTTCCACGCGTGGTGGGTTCCGTTGCAGTTGGGGCACTTGTGCGAGATCTTCTCCTTCGCCTTGTAGCGCTGGAGGCACTGGTCCGTTTCGTGATTTGCGCTGCATATCTCGCATCGAGTGAGGTTCCGGCATTGTGCTCTTGTGTGGCCGAAAGCCTGGCACTTGTAACACCTCAGTGGTTCGGGGGTGTATGGGCGGAGGTAGAATTTTCCCCACACGCCGATGTCCAGGTCTCCTGGTAGGGGGCCCTCGTGCTCGATCACGACTTGCCGAGTGTTGTTCCCATTGAAGGTGCAGCGGGTTGCCGAAATGATGATGTTGAGTTGTTTGATTAAGTCGACTGGGAGACTTTGGGGGAAGCCCATCAAGACTCCTTTGGTGACTGTTGTAGTGGGGTCTAGGATCTTGAGGCTGACCTCCCTTCCTTGCAGGGCCTTGATGCTGTTTAGTGACACAGCTGTGGTCTCGTTTCCCGGGTATATAATGAAGGTGTTGTTCCTCCCAGGTTTGGCTGTGAAGGTCAGAGTTTCGTCCTTTTGCAGTATTTCCACCACTTCGTAGGGGTTGGGGAATTCCGGGGACGCCATTGCTTTGAATGCCAATCGAGGGGTGCTTGGTGGCCGAGGTGCCAAGGTGACACCCATGCGTGATCGAGGAGGTTGCCAAGGCCGGTTGCCGGAAAGAGGAGCGGTGGTCGTATCTGTCAGGGGAGTGGGCGGCACGGTCTTCTTGTGCTGCCTCTTCTTCCCTACCAGGGTGAAGTCGGCTTCTAGAGGGTTGATGGGGTCTGCTGGTGGTGGAAGCGAGGGCTGATTCTCGGGAGCTGGCGAAGTCGAGGGGGTGCAGTTGGCCGGTGAGGGGGAGTCCGTGGTAGGAGCTGATGACGCTTGCGCATTCCCTGGAGCTTTGGAGACAGGGGCGGTATGCTGAAAACTTCATAAAAGCTCCTCATAAAGACACTCATAAATCCAAAATTCTACTCATAGTTATGAGCTAGACTTGTGAGTCATGCAAAGAAAGTCACAAGGCGACTCCTAACTATGAGCTAAGTGATTTATGAGCTACTCATAAGAAGGCGCTACGCGGTGTATCTTCCGCTAGTAATAGCACTTACGTTTGGTTAAAAACACTCCTATCACGATAATATGGATATGGTGGTATGTTGTTATCACTTTAAAGTGAAAAATAGAAATTTCGGCAATGTCCTAATTGCAGAAATGGAAATCTATCAATATATTATACCTCAAAAGAATATATGTGGATTTACTTGGGCGGCAGTGCCCGTCTCAGCTGAGAACAAGTCACAAGAAGAAGAAGAAGACGCCTCTTCTATTTGTTCCCAATAATCTACTCCGAATAGTGCACATGCTGATTCTTTCATTATATTTCTGATATTGATTGATAGTCTATAATTAAGATATTTTATTCCTGCCTTTAATAAATGCCTTATTACCTGGTTATGACTTGAATTCTTTCAAAACAGGAGTGTCAAGACACCTTTGTTAACTAGACCTCCACCCCCTGCTTCTATTTTTCCTACTGTCGTCTTTACAGGATGGCAACGAGAGGGATTTTTTTAACGTATTTTTGTTGTCCCTTAGCCAGTACCTTTTCAATGTATAAAAAATATATACTATATATATACTTTTTTTTTATTTCTTTACAAATACTGCTCCACCTCTTTATTATAAATATGAAGTCGTACATACTATACATAGTGTACTCAACATATCTGTGAAGGTTTCAGGCGGTGCTCACCATTATTTACCTCGCAAAACGTCTTTGAAGTTAGGTTAGGTTAAGTTATGGTTAAGTTAAGTTTTGGTTATGTTAAGGTTGTTAGGTTAGGTTACGTTTATGTTATGGTTAAATATCCCTTATTTTTATATATGTCTAACCTGTGGCGCCGATAGGCTTACTCTGGTTAGGTTAGATTTGGGTAAAACTTCACTTTCACACCCGCCCAAAAAACCTTACATTCCCACATGTCCTCATGTTTATTGGGAGATGGGAATGGGGATATCTTATTAACTATTTATTTGCGACGGTAATGAGTGTCAGAATCGTTTGTGTATATCAATGTAAAACTCCCGAGTAGAGCTTCCCCTTAACCAAAATAAAACTTTGGGATATCTTATTTAACTATTTATTTGCTACGGTTATACATACTTTTGTACCTACACTAGCATTTATGCAACATTTTTTTACCATTTAATCTCTTCCACGCGCTTGATTCCTGTGGGCATCTCTTGGAACAGTAGGGAAGCGGATGAACCTTCTCACGACGTGTGGTCTTGTCAGTGCATGTAACACCTGTGTTATGGCTCGGCTGATGGTGGGTTGTGTCGGTCCAAAGTCGTCACTGTTACATAGTTGCATCTTGCCAGTTGCGAGGTATCTCAAAGTCAGTATGACTTTGAGCTCAGCGGAGAGGGATTTGTTCCTTGATGTGGGGCTTGTTATACCATCTCAGATCAAGTCCGTCACAAACAAGATCCCAGCACGGTCCATCCTCTACCTTCTGATGAGCTCACGGTCATCATACATCTCCAACGGGTCCTTTCTAGGTGAAAAGTTTGGGCGCTGTGGTATTACAAGTTGTTGTTGCTCCGCCATTATCACTATGAGTAGCTCTTACGCTTCTTATGAGTCCTTGTCCACGACTCATAACATATTGACGCGCTATGAGTACTCATAGCTCATTGTGACCTTTTCTGCATTACTCATACGGCTTATGAGCTACTCTTACAAGGTTTATGAGCTGCATCCGGCTCATAACAGACTTATGACCTTTTCAGCATACCGCCCCAGATTCCTGTTCCAGCGCCCTGGCCTTGCGTTTGGGAGGGGCATCGGATTCGTCGTCCTCAGACGCTTGTTCCTGTCCAGGCTCATGCATCGCACCTGCCGCGGAACGAAGTTGTCGGTGCAGGACGTTTTCCGGGAAGTGTCTTGCTGCTTGGTGCGCACCATGCTGGGTGAAGAAGAAAAAAACAAACAAACAAACACAAACAAACACACACACACACACACACACAATCCTCGAGCTGATAGAGCAGAAGGGCGGTCACCCGTCCAAAGGTTGAGCAGACCCCGTGTACGGTCACCCGTCCAAGGGTTAAGCAGACTCAGTGGCCGGTCACCCGTCCAAAGGTTGACCAGACCTCCTATGCCGGGTAAGTATGGTCTGAGCTGGAGGCTAGTGAGTGAGGAGGAGAGCGGAGCGGGAGAGTTGTTCTCTCAGTGAGAGCTGAGAGTCCAATGGATTCTATAGGCAAAAACAAAACAAAATGTATATAGACTAGTGAGAGGGGGAAGTGGGGACAGAAGGAAGAATAGGTGGGTGAGGAAGTGAGTTTTAGGAGAAGAAAAAAGTCACTGGGGCTTTACCCAGGTGCTTATTGATTTTTGTTTGATTTTAGTTAGTATGCATCACAGTCTGGAGGCACGGGTGGCAAAGTGAAGATCAGCAAGTCTCGTCCCCCCCCCCAGTCTGGCAGCAACATGTCCCCAGCACCAGAACTCACCTCCCGCATTGGAAGTTACGCGAGAGACAGACGCCGAAACCCCAGCCCACCGGCGCCGCAATGGAGCCCCAACCACAGTGTAATTGAGCCAGCAGGACGCCCCCCCTTTATTGATTAAGTAACATTTTTTTCATTTGGTTTATATGGGGTATACAGTAGTCAGTTTACATATAATATTGAGAAATATTTAACTTTTTATATATTATTAGAAAATAAGAAATTTTGGTTACATTATTTTTGGAGCAAGACACAATACAACGCGTATGGAGATGGTAAGATAAGGTAAAGCGATACGGCGCACCTCCGCACGCGGGAGATGCGGGCGTGTGCCGTAAAGCATAGAGATGATTATTACGTTAGTTGGGCGTTGTATTGTGTTTACATTTTAGTTAATGGTTTTGGTTTTGGGTTGCCCGTGACAGCAAGATTTATAAGAGAATAATATTCAATGTAATGTTATATAATACAATATATACAGTTTGTGTGTGTGTTATGTGTTATTTACAGTAATGTCTGTGTCTGAACATGTGTGTATGGTGTCTTTATGTGGTTATGTGTATACATTGTGTGAATACATTCCCGCCCTATAGTGCAGTGATTTATCGTGTTGGAAGTGAGTGGGGTGATGAGAAGAGCATGACGCCGTGGAACGGTCGTCTCGTCAGTACCGTCGGTGACGGGGTGGTGAAATGGGTCCCACGGGACCCAGGGCGGGTCCGCGGAGCCCACTCCCCCGCCATCAGCCTTGGTTACTGGAATGATGCTCCTATGAATGAATGGACATGTTTGGTGTGATGTGTGGTAGATGGGAGGAACACGACGCCGTGACGGTCGTCTCATCAGTGACCGTCGGTGACGGGGTGGTGAATTGGACCCCACAGGCCCAGGGCGGGTCAGCGGAGCCCACTCCCCCGCCATCAGTCTTAGTTACTGGGATGATGCCCCTTGAGAATGAAAGACTACCAGTGTAGGCGGTTGCCAGTTACCCCCTTAGGACCTAGGCTGTAATACGGAAAAATAATTTCATAAAAAATAAAGAATGATGAAAACAAAGCCATAAGACAAAGAAGATGAAAACACCACTAGGCGTTGGTGAACCGGCCCCTTGCCCATTCCTGGTTAGTCTGGTGATCCCCACAATACCCAACCAACGAATTGAGGTGTTAGACCGCCAGTGCAGGGGGTACCAGATGCCCCCTTAGTACCTAGGCTGCGAGACAGGAATATAATAAAAAAATATATAAAAAAGAATGAATACAAAGCCATAAGACAAAAAAAGATGAAAAAACCTCTAGGCGTTGACAAAACTGGTCCTTTCCTGCATCCGGCAAGTCTCTAAAGGTTTGATAGACAGACAACGCACCCCGCACCGGGCGCGTGTCCGCTATTTCTACTCATGTGTTGTTGTTATTGTTATATACAGCTACAGGGAAAGGGTGGTTATTTGTGTCGAGAATGTTATATCTACGGGCTCGTGCAACACGGAGAGGAAGGGTGTTAATAAAGTTATAGAGGTCTTCATGGAGGATTTTGAATTTATCTAGTTGTTTTAGTATTCTAAGTTGGAGGGTTTGATTTAGTGGAAGAATATTAGTTTCTTCATGCTGGGATCTAGTTGTTCTAAACTCATACCACTTCACGTTCAGAACAAAGCGGAGTGCCATATTCTGGACGTTTTGTAGTTTGAGGAGGTTAGTTTTAGCGGCAAGGGAGAGTGCAAGAGGACAGTAAGTGAGGTGAGGTAGGATTAGTGCTTTAAAAAGGTGGAGTTTTGTTTTTATAGAACAGTCGCGGAATCGTTGGAGGTTGCTTAGTGTGTATGACGCTATTGCTTTTTTGTGTGTTATTTGTTTGTGGAAAGCGGTTCTGTCATCTATGATAAGACCAAGTATTTTAGTGTTTCTTGTACGTGGTATGGGTGGCTGTGCTGGAAGGAAAGGGTACAGATATATCTGTCTTGGTCTTTCACTTTTAATGTTGAAGTAGATGACTGAAGTTTTGTCCGGGTGTGATTGTATTCTCCACTTAAGTTCCCAGAGACTGGTCTCTGAGAGCTCAGTTTGGATCCGTGTTGTGAGGGTGTCTAGTGCACGAGCACGTGTGAGTTGTGTGACGTCGTCAGCGTATTGTAGTGTGAGGGAAAGTTGATGTATGGTGTTTGGAATGTCGTGAGTGAACATGTTGTAGAGAGTCGGAGAGAGGACGGATCCCTGTGGGACACCTGCTTGAGGGGTGAAGTGATCTGATAGGGTATGTTGGTGTCTGACGCGAATTATTCTGTCTGTAAGGAAGTTGCATAGGAGGCGTTGTGTGGGGTGAGGGAGTTCAAAGTTGTTGCAAATCTTATATTTTAGTCCGGTGTGCCATACCGTATCGAAAGCTTGCTTGACGTCTTTTGTGACAAGTGCACATCTGTTGGGAGATTGAGTTGTTTTAAGGTAGCCAGTAATTACGTTAAGAGCGTCTTCCGTCGAGCGGTGCTGACGGAAGCCGAACTGTCCGGGTGATAAAAAGTTGTTAATTTCTAGGTGTAGTCTGAGTCTAGAGTTAATTAATCTTTCAAATGTTTTGCCAAAGACCTCAAGCAAGCTTATCGGTCGGTGGTTACATGCAAGGTGTGGGTTTTTGTGTGGTTTTGGGAAGAGTATTGTGGTAGCTGTTTTAAAAGGCGTTGGAAAATATCCGGTGATAAGTAATGCGTTGTATATTGAAGTTAAGGTGGAAATTATTTGTGGTGGCAGTTTTCTTGCCATGGCCCAGTTAATGCCGGTCGGTCCGGGGGCTCTACGATGTGTGTGTTTAAGCAACCTCCTGACCTCGTCCTCCTCGAAGGGGATGGTGAGTGGGTGTCCGTTGTGTGGTCTGTTAGTCTGTATCAAGGGTAGTGGAAGTGTGTCCTGATGTGTATGTAGCATGTGTTGTGTGATGTTGTTTATGTGTGTGATGGTGGTTGCGTGTGTGTCTGTTGGTGGGTGGGGTCTGAATACTGTTTGCAAGTGGTTTTTAAATATGTTAGTGACCTCATCCGGTTCTGAAATTTTACTATTATTATGTGTGAGGTAATCAAATTGTTTGTAATTGGAGCCACGCAACCTGCGTATATGCTGCCAGAATTGTGAGGGGTTAAATTTACGGTAGGGTTCAATTTTTCGGATGAGGGTTAACCAATAACGGTTATGGTCTTCCTTGAGGCTATTAATAATGTGTTGTCTGAGGAACGTAAGGTCTCTATGAACTCTATAGTGGTTGTGTTTATTTCTTTCAAATCTGTTGTGGTAGCAAGTTAAAAGGCGTTGTGATTTGATGGAGGGCTTGAAATCCTGCACAATTTTGTGCCTGGTTTTTGGTATATGTAGGTCAGCTGATTGGAGTATTTCTGAGTGTAAGTTGTCTATGTGTGTGTCTAGGGTGGAGTGGTGTTGGTTATTTAGTAGGAGAGGAGTGTGATTGTTTTCAAGTGTGGTTTGGAAGGCCTCCCAGTCTGCTTTGTTGTAGTTGTAGCGAGGTTGTGTGTAGATAGTAATAGGGTTTGTAGATATTTTCGTGATGGTTGGGATGTGATCTGAGCCACAGGGTTTTCCTGGTGACATGTGATGGTGTAAGTGTAGGGAGTAGTTATTGGTAAAGGCAAGGTCTGGCCTGCCTTTACCTCTAGCTGTGAAGACTGTGGCAAAGTCTGGACCCAGGAATCTGAGCCGTTTTCTGTCGATTATGTGTTTTAATAGTGTGCCTGTTTGGTTGGTGGTGGTGTGGTGGAAGTCAGGGTGTTTGGCGTTAAAATCGGCTATAATGTATGTTGGCATGTTGTGGTTGAATAATTTGTTTTGTCTTGGAAAGGCAAGATGGAATGTGGTCTGACGTATGTTGTGGCGAAAAGGATGGTGTCGTGTTGGGTGTGGACTTTGACAGCCAGAAAGTGTTTGAAGGACCAAGAGGTGATAAACTCGTGTTTTATGTGTGTTTTGATGAGGATAGCAACTCCGTCAAACGGCGTTTCTCGTGTGGTCATAGTGGTGTATCCGTATTGTTTTAATGTAGGTGGGAGGCCTGTGTGGTTGAGGAGGACGACATCTGGGTCCTCGGTGCGGAGGGCCTCAGTGATTAGGTGTCGGTTGTTGTAATACGAGCGACAATTCAGTTGCATGACTGTAATCATGTTTGTTTGTCCCTATTAATATTATACCTAGTTCTTCTGGGACTGGGAGGCGGGGTTCTACTAGCATCGCGGATGAGTGTTCTCGGTGTGGTACCGTGTTTTTGTCCTTGTACGAGTGGAGGGGGATGTATTGCACCTTGGTCTCGCTTTGGCGAGGGGGTGCGGGCGCGTAGCCGTGGGTCACGGACATTTGGGGCCAAGGCCAGGATAGCCTGTGGGGCCGGAATGGCCTGAAGGGCCGGGGCGGCCTCAGGGGCCGGGATAGCCTGAAGGGCTGGTGTGGCCTGAGGGACCTTGATGGCCTGAGGGGCCAGGGTGGCCGGAGGGCCGGGATGGCCTGAATGGCCAGGAGCGCCTGAGGGGCCAGGAAGGCCTGAGGGGCCAGAGTGGCCTGAAGGGCCATGTTGGCCTGAGAGGCCGGGATGGCCTGAAGGGCCTGAGAGGTTTGGGAGACCATGATCTGTCTGAGGGGCCTGGATGGCCTGAGAGGCTGAGATGATTTGGGTCATGGTCTTGTCAGAAATTATAATTTTTGGGAGATTGTTGTCTTCCAAAATGTTGTTATACACTTTTATATACAGTGTGGCATCGCCCTTTGCGAGTTCAGAGGCCGCAGCTGAAATTAGCATGATTTTTATTTGGGTGTCGTGTAGGAGAGTTTGTGTGTGTTGGTCGTGGTTGTTTGTTGTTAGTTGGTTGTGGGCGTGGTGGGGTGTGGGCGTCTGTGAGGATGCCATAGTGGGTGTAGCGGCTGCCTGAGCATATGAATGCGTTGCAGGAGCCGGTGGTGTCGAGGTTTTATTTTGATCAGACATTGCCTGTCTTTTGCTGGGACATTTATACGCTACTGCGGTGTGGTTGCCCTTGCAATTGTAGCATGTTGTGGTGCCAGATGTGCAGGTTTTATATGTGTGTCCTACTTGAGCACATTTTGAGCATGTGTCAGTGGTTTTTTGGCACTCGTTTGTCCTGTGGTCAAATTGCAGGCATTTATAGCACTGCCGGACTTCCAGGTGTTGTTCCTGTACTATGTTGTAGTAAGGAATGATTTGTGAAAATACTTTAATTCCTGTTTCTAGGAGTGCTTTGGTGTCTTTTTTAGAGCAAAGGCGAATTTTTAGCATGTGAGCTTTAGTGATAGCTCTTATTTCCTCGATTTTAATATTATTTTTTGCCTCAAGTTCTGTTTTTAGGTCAGGAATTGGGCGTTGCAGTAGATAACTGTCAACTTTCCTGGCCAGGACAGTTTTGGCAGACTGCATGGCAGGCGATTCAACTAGGTGAATGCCCAGCTCATGCAGCTTTTGCGTGATGTTGTATGTGGTGTGGGCTTCCACGTCATTCTCGTTGGCAAGGCCAATGATGACGTGTTCGCCAGTGTTGATGCATCTGGTGTGGAATATTTGTGTTGCATTGAAGATGGTAGAGCTAAAATCGTGGTCACGAGGAATGTTTGAGTCGAGCTTATACCTTAATGTATGTGAAGGAGGTCGTGGGGGGTTGGGGGTAGTGGGTGACATGGTGGTTCATGCAATGGGTGATTGTGATAATGGGTTGTGTGGGTGGGTAAAAAATCACTGCACTTTACAAATCTACTTACAGTTATAGCAGGGGGTCCTCACAGTGCTGGGAGGCGGCAGGGGTCCGGGGTAGGTAATCCTTGGTAGTTGCACTGAATCCGAGGGGGAGCACTGGGAAGGGGCGGAGGGGGGTGGGTGGGGTGGGGGGTGGGTGGGGTGGCGGTGGGGGATGGGAGCACTGAGGGTAAGGAGTCACTGGGCTGGGGAAGGGAGCGGCGTCTATATCCTGGGTGGGAGGCTCCCTGAGCCGGGGGTAGAATCCCGCGTAGATGGCCTCGGTGAAGGGGGGGGTCCTGGGAGAGGAGGGTGGTCCTGGATCCTTGTCCTGGCTGTATCACTGGGCGGGAGGCCCAGTGAGCGTTGTCCACGCCGGCGGTGGAGTCCCGGGTAGATGGCCTCGATGATGTAGGGGGGGTGTCCACGAAGGGGGGGGGGTGGTCCTGGGTGTATCACTGGGCGGGAGGCCCAGTGAGCGTTGTCCACGCCGGAGGTAGAGTCCCGGGTAGATGGCCTCGGTGATGTAGGGGGGGCGTCCTGGGAGAAGGGGGGTTGTCCTGGGAAGGGGGGGGGGTGGCTGCCTGCCTGGTCCAGGTCCTGTCCGTGGAGAGTGGGTCCTCGTCCAGTTCCGTCCTCGTACTTCAATCTGAAAAGAGAAAGAAGAGAAGGCAGGAGCGAGGGAGATGTTCTCCAGGCGGGAGCTGGAGAGCGAGCGAATGAATGATTCTATAGGCTTTTGCCATCAGCCATGGCATAGGCTATTAGGCCATTTAAGTTTAAATTTAAATCTTTATTTTTGTGTTTATTTTATTAATTTTAATTGATTTAATTTTTGTGTTTATTTATTTATATATGTTTATTTTATTTTATTTAATTATTTATTTTTTTATTAATTTTATATTTTTATACATAGAAATGACAATATACTTTCATACAATTCCAGTCACGCATCATGTACACACATTCATACTTGGGAGCCTGAACCTAAAGCAAAAACTAAAGTCATTAGTCATGGGAGGTGAGGGACAAAAATGGTACATACATACAATGGGGGAGGATACGTACGAATACGTATTTAAAGTAAACATGGGGAATAATTGACATTCACGCCAGACACATAATACATACAATCATTCATATCAAAACATATTTATTACAAAAAAAAAGTGCAGTATATACAAAGTGGTAAAATAACAATAAACATTGGAATATACAAGTAAGTCATAACTCTTTGATTAAATTGGTCTCGGCCAGGAAAATCATCAGGCTATCGACCACATCCGGATGCTGGTCACCCAGAAGGGTGGTCTGCGTCATCGGAAGGCGGCGGGCCTCACAGAAGGCTGCGAGGGACCGTCGCGCCTCCCGATAACGCACACAGTGAAGCAGGATGTGGTCGATAGAGAGGGTAGTATGGCAGGTGATGCATTGGGGTGGGAAGGCGTGGGCGATGTAGGGGAGCATGTGGGTGGCTAGGGTGCAGCCCATCCTGAGGCGTGCGAGGACCACCTCCTGACGCCTTGTGGGGCGGTTGGAGGAAGCCCACTCGCCCAGGATGGGTTTTACTGTGTGAAGATGGAGGTTGTCCCAGTGACTTTGCCACAGGAGGAAAACTGATGATTTTGCAGCCGAGAGACATGACTGCAGATCTCGACGGAGGTTCCACGCTCCCTCGAGCTCTGCAGTGGACCTAGCCAGCATGTCAGCCTGCTCATTCCCGTAAATACGCGAATGACCAGGCACCCAAAACAAAGAGAAAGACTTACGGCGTGAATTTAGCTTATTAATAATGTTGCCTTGGATTTCATTGGCATCCGTGCGCCCGGACTCTATCGCCTGAAGGGCTGACATAGAGTCCGTGAATATGACAATTACGTTATGATTTGAATTTAGTGCATAATCTATGGCTTTATCAATAGCAAAAAGTTCTGAGGAAAACACCGATGTATGGGAAGGTAGTCGGAACCTGAGGGCACATTCACACGACCAAACACTAGCACCCACACATTCACTCGACTTGGAGCCGTCAGTGTAAAGGTGGAGGGAGGGAGGGAGGCTAGCGACGAGAGCCCGGAAGTGATGACATATCTCCACTTCGGTCATGGCAGGCTTGTGTTGGGGAAGCCATTTTGTAGCGATGGTGGCTTTGGGCTCCCAAGGGGCTTTTGTTGGTTGCACAAGCTGGTCAACACCGTCAAGGTCCCCTTCACACTCCTGGCATATAGTGTGAAGTCGGACAGCTAGTGGACGGTGTCGACCAGTGTGGAGGTGGTGGTGCTGTTTGATTACAGTAGCTGCCATGAGACCGAGTGGAGTCTTCCGGGCCGTTGACAGGCCGTATGCCAGTAGTAGGCCGTCACGTCGCACACTCAGTGGTGGTATATTTGCCTCCACCTCCAAACGCCCCACGCGTGTACACCGCAGGGCTCCAAGACACATTCGCAGACATACATTCTGAAAAACATCCAGCCTCCTCAGTGTTGCGTCCGACGCAGACCCATACACCGGTGAGCCATAGTCTAAGTGAGAACGAATTAAGGACTTGTACACCATTAATAAAGATTTTCTGTCTGCTCCCCATGAAGTACCTGATAGGTATTTTAGGACATTGACTATTTTATGGCAACGAACTAACAAATTATTTACGTGTTTTCCAATTGAGTCTGCTGTCAAAATGCAGACCCAAGAATTTAACTGAATTTTGAAATGGTATCGGTTGGCCTTGAAGAGAAATATGCAAAGCAGGAATTTTACGTTGAGTGAAAACTACACCGATACACTTTGGAATAGAAAACTTAAATCCCCACAGAGAGGCCCACTGTTGGACGGAGTCAAGAGCAATTTGAATCCGTCCAGCCGAGAACTGCGCGTTTGGCGACGAATGCCATAACGCACAGTCGTCAGCGTAGAGCGAGTATTTAAGATTTCTTGGGACAGTAGTTGATGACAGAATATCATTAATCATAACACAAAATAAAGTAGGACTAAGAACACTACCCTGTGGCACCCCATTTTCCTGGACATAAATGTCCGAGAATACGTTACTGGGAAGCTTGACAGAGAAAGTTCTGTCCTGTAAGAAATTATAAACAAAAATAGGTAAATTACCTCTTAAACCGTGAGCATGGAGTTTCATGAGGATACCGTGTCGCCATGTCATGTCGAAGGCTTTGTGAATGTCCAAGAACACTCCTATCATGAATTCATTTTTGGCGAAAGCCTCTGAAATACAATGCTCCAGGTGCATTAAGTGGTCCATCGTGCTTCGGTATTTACGAAAGCCCGATTGTTGACCACTTAACACACCTTTTGCTTCTAAAACAAAAAGCAGCCTTTTGTTAATCACACGTTCCATGACCTTACAGAGACAACTCGTGAGCGCAATAGGACGAAACGCACTGGGGTCCGTAAGGCGACCAGTCTTTTTGGGTATTGGGATAACGTGAGCAAAATGCCAAGATTGGGGGAAAGTATGAGTGGTCCAGATTCTATTGTAAAGGGAGAGTAGTTTAATGAGTGAACTAGGGCCGAGATTTTGGAGCATACTGTAAGATATTTGATCTGGACCAGGACTGGAGCCTTTACAGGATTTCAGGGCAAGGAGGAGTTCATCCGGCGTAAACTCTGAGTTGTAGTCAGTGTTTACGCCTCCTGTGGCAAAGTTTGGGACAGTTTGTTCTGCTGCCTCCTTCCGGGGAAGGAAGGCAGGGTGAAACGAGGCGGAGCTACTCGCCTGCTTAAATTGCCGGGCTATGACATTGGCAATGGCTGGGGGGGTGTCTGTCACATCCCCGTTGTTGATGAGTGTGGTTATTGGGGTTGTGGTTTTTTTCCCGCTAAGGACATGGACCGTGTTCCAGACCTGTCCTAGCGGGGTTGTGCGGTTTACCAATGAAGTATACTCTCTGAAAGAGCCCCTCTTAGCTTGAAGGATGACTTTCCTTGCCTGAGCCCTTGCCTTTTTATAGGCCATGAAATTAGCTTGACTGGGCTGCTGGCTGAAATACCTGTATCGCCTATTACGCTCACGAAGTGCTTGTCGGCAATCCGTTGTCCACCAAGGAACTCCATGCTTTGTGTGAATTGTAGAAGTTTTCGGAATACATGCCTCAGCGGCGTGTAGAATGGATTGTGTTGCGTTACTAACCATTGTGTCAGTGTCCTCGCCAGATATATCCACATCGGCGATCACACGGAAGGTTGCCCAATCTGCTCTTTTAAAATTAAATTTAGGTGGAGGAGGGGTAGTGGCAACGTCGCATGCATAAGAAATGCAGATTGGTAGGTGGTCACTTCCGTGTGAGTCGTCGCTGACATTCCAAGAGAAGTCAGGGAACATATTTGCCGAGGCCAATGACAGGTCAATGGCAGTCGCGTTACCAGTCCGATCGTCTACACGAGTCGCACAACCATCGTTCAGAAGACAGAGGTTTGTCTGTAGGAGAATGTTAACAATCTGTTCTCCGCGTACACTTGACACCTCACTGCCCCATTGCTGATGATGGGCGTTAAAGTCGCCCAAAACCAGCTTGTTGCCTGGAAGCTGGTGAAATAACGACCTTTAGTCATCATCAGCAATAGGCGTATTGGGAGGCAAGTAGAGAGAACAGATAGCCAGATACGTGCCATTGAATTTCACTCTGCACGCGACTGCCTCCAGAGTGGTATCCAACGTCACTTCTGTGTGTGATAGTGTTTTATGTGTGTAAACGGCCACGCCGTGACCGTCGTGTCTTCTATACGCATGGTAGTGTTTTAGTACTGAAGGATCAGGATGATCCTCCAGCATCGTCTCTTGTAGGCAAATAACGGAC
>JAPQNM010000565.1:0-20000 GCA_029783475.1 Metacarcinus magister
GTAGATTCTATATAACGAAAAAAGAAACTAGACGCAGGATTGGAATGGGATAGGGTTTAAAAGAAAGCGAAAAATATTTATGATTTCACACCATAACTCTTTGCTATATTTGATCGGTATCCATCTCATGAAAAATAGTTATTTACTCAAATTTTGATGTCATGAAACAAACCATAATATTTTCTAAGCTAAGATACCAATTGAACAAAGTGCTGTGTTTATTAGTTGGTAATTTCCTAAGGAATATCTGATATCTTTTCCATCAACATTGGTAAAGTATTAGATCCACCATACTGATTTTATCATTTGTTTTAACCCAAATAAATTCCTTGATAGCAATAAAAGTTGCTGGTGAAATTAACTGAAACTAAGCCGAATGTCTTACATTATTCCTATGTACAACATAGTTTAAAAAGAACAAAATCGAAGAGGAAAAAATGTCAAAAATTTCAAGAAGTAGCAAAAGTGAGCAAAATAATCCCATAGGTTGAGGCCAATTCTACACATCCACGAGGGTCTGTAATATGGTTAAACGTGTTGTAAGGCATAGTTATGAACTGCTTTGAGCTGTAACAGTCATTACAAGAATATTCGTGGACGTTAAGACTATATGTGTTCCTTACGGGGTAACGCGTCGTGTGTAGGAGTGTACGCGGGGTTACCGATACCCATCATATCCTCTTGATGGAGCTTGACACTGCAATAAAAGTACTGCCTTACATTTTTTAAGGAAAATAAATAACTTCCATGGCCATTGGCACCGGTGACAGAGTCAGTAGTGAAGATTTTGATCGGCCGGGGTCATCACCGCACGAGCGGATTTGTTTTCTGCCTCTATATAGATACCTAATTATTCTAGTGAGCCTTATCTTGATGCAGCAGCATTTAAGAAGGTCAGAGGAAGGCTATGTATACTACAGGAGTATTCAAACAGACTCTGCCATCCTGAAATAGTGTATAAAAACTGGTTTTCATCACATTTTCTACTGAAACTAGCTGTAACTCCTTTCGTTTTACTCGTATTGAGTTTTCAATCATGGATTCAGAATCTGCAGAGTTTTCCGATCCTTATGGTATGTAACAAGTACCGATAAACACAGTATTAAGAAAATATATATTACGTCCTCACGTAAATTTCGTAGATTCTATATAACGAAAAAAGAAACTAGACGCAGGATTGGAATGGGATAGGGTTTAAAAGAAAGCGAAAAATATTTATGATTTCACACCATAACTCTTTGCTATATTTGATCGGTATCCATCTCATGAAAAATAGTTATTTACTCAAATTTTGATGTCATGAAACAAACCATAATATTTTCTAAGCTAAGATACCAATTGAACAAAGTGCTGTGTTTATTAGTTGGTTAATTTCCTAAGGAATATCTGATATCTTTTCCATCAACATTGGTAAAGTATTAGATCCACCATACTGATTTTATCATTTGTTTTAACCCAAATAAATTCCTTGATAGCAATAAAAGTTGCTGGTGAAATTAACTGAAACTAAGCCGAATGTCTTACATTATTCCTATGTACAACATAGTTTAAAAAGAACAAAATCGAAGAGGAAAAAATGTCAAAAATTTCAAGAAGTAGCAAAAGTGAGCAAAATAATCCCATAGGTTGAGGCCAATTCTACACATCCACGAGGGTCTGTAATATGGTTAAACGTGTTGTAAGGCATAGTTATGAACTGCTTTGAGCTGTAACAGTCATTACAAGAATATTCGTGGACGTTAAGACTATATGTGTTCCTTACGGGGTAACGCGTCGTGTGTAGGAGTGTACGCGGGTTACCGATACCCATCATATCCTCTTGATGGAGCTTGACACTGCAATAAAAGTACTGCCTTACATTTTTTAAGGAAAATAAATAACTTCCATGGCCATTGGCACCGGTGACAGAGTCAGTAGTGAAGATTTTGATCGGCCGGGGTCATCACCGCACGAGCGGATTTGTTTTCTGCCTCTATATAGATACCTAATTATTCTAGTGAGCCTTATCTTGATGCAGCAGCATTTAAGAAGGTCAGAGGAAGGCTATGTATACTACAGGAGTATTCAAACAGACTCTGCCATCCTGAAATAGTGTATAAAAACTGGTTTTCATCACATTTTCTACTGAAACTAGCTGTAACTCCTTTCGTTTTACTCGTATTGAGTTTTCAATCATGGATTCAGAATCTGCAGAGTTTTCCGATCCTTATGGTATGTAACAAGTACCGATAAACACAGTATTAAGAAAATATATATTACGTCCTCACGTAAATTTCGTAGATTCTATATAACGAAAAAAGAAACTAGACGCAGGATTGGAATGGGATAGGGTTTAAAAGAAAGCGAAAAATATTTATGATTTCACACCATAACTCTTTGCTATATTTGATCGGTATCCATCTCATGAAAAATAGTTATTTACTCAAATTTTGATGTCATGAAACAAACCATAATATTTTCTAAGCTAAGATACCAATTGAACAAAGTGCTGTGTTTATTAGTTGGTAATTTCCTAAGGAATATCTGATATCTTTTCCATCAACATTGGTAAAGTATTAGATCCACCATACTGATTTTATCATTTGTTTTAACCCAAATAAATTCCTTGATAGCAATAAAAGTTGCTGGTGAAATTAACTGAAACTAAGCCGAATGTCTTACATTATTCCTATGTACAACATAGTTTAAAAAGAACAAAATCGAAGAGGAAAAAATGTCAAAAATTTCAAGAAGTAGCAAAAGTGAGCAAAATAATCCCATAGGTTGAGGCCAATTCTACACATCCACGAGGGTCTGTAATATGGTTAAACGTGTTGTAAGGCATAGTTATGAACTGCTTTGAGCTGTAACAGTCATTACAAGAATATTCGTGGACGTTAAGACTATATGTGTTCCTTACGGGGTAACGCGTCGTGTGTAGGAGTGTACGCGGGTTACCGATACCCATCATATCCTCTTGATGGAGCTTGACACTGCAATAAAAGTACTGCCTTACATTTTTTAAGGAAAATAAATAACTTCCATGGCCATTGGCACCGGTGACAGAGTCAGTAGTGAAGATTTTGATCGGCCGGGGTCATCACCGCACGAGCGGATTTGTTTTCTGCCTCTATATAGATACCTAATTATTCTAGTGAGCCTTATCTTGATGCAGCAGCATTTAAGAAGGTCAGAGGAAGGCTATGTATACTACAGGAGTATTCAAACAGACTCTGCCATCCTGAAATAGTGTATAAAAACTGGTTTTCATCACATTTTCTACTGAAACTAGCTGTAACTCCTTTCGTTTTACTCGTATTGAGTTTTCAATCATGGATTCAGAATCTGCAGAGTTTTCCGATCCTTATGGTATGTAACAAGTACCGATAAACACAGTATTAAGAAAATATATATTACGTCCTCACGTAAATTTCGTAGATTCTATATAACGAAAAAAGAAACTAGACGCAGGATTGGAATGGGATAGGGTTTAAAAGAAAGCGAAAAATATTTATGATTTCACACCATAACTCTTTGCTATATTTGATCGGTATCCATCTCATGAAAAATAGTTATTTACTCAAATTTTGATGTCATGAAACAAACCATAATATTTTCTAAGCTAAGATACCAATTGAACAAAGTGCTGTGTTTATTAGTTGGTAATTTCCTAAGGAATATCTGATATCTTTTCCATCAACATTGGTAAAGTATTAGATCCACCATACTGATTTTATCATTTGTTTTAACCCAAATAAATTCCTTGATAGCAATAAAAGTTGCTGGTGAAATTAACTGAAACTAAGCCGAATGTCTTACATTATTCCTATGTACAACATAGTTTAAAAAGAACAAAATCGAAGAGGAAAAAATGTCAAAAATTTCAAGAAGTAGCAAAAGTGAGCAAAATAATCCCATAGGTTGAGGCCAATTCTACACATCCACGAGGGTCTGTAATATGGTTAAACGTGTTGTAAGGCATAGTTATGAACTGCTTTGAGCTGTAACAGTCATTACAAGAATATTCGTGGACGTTAAGACTATATGTGTTCCTTACGGGGTAACGCGTCGTGTGTAGGAGTGTACGCGGGTTACCGATACCCATCATATCCTCTTGATGGAGCTTGACACTGCAATAAAAGTACTGCCTTACATTTTTTAAGGAAAATAAATAACTTCCATGGCCATTGGCACCGGTGACAGAGTCAGTAGTGAAGATTTTGATCGGCCGGGGTCATCACCGCACGAGCGGATTTGTTTTCTGCCTCTATATAGATACCTAATTATTCTAGTGAGCCTTATCTTGATGCAGCAGCATTTAAGAAGGTCAGAGGAAGGCTATGTATACTACAGGAGTATTCAAACAGACTCTGCCATCCTGAAATAGTGTATAAAAACTGGTTTTCATCACATTTTCTACTGAAACTAGCTGTAACTCCTTTCGTTTTACTCGTATTGAGTTTTCAATCATGGATTCAGAATCTGCAGAGTTTTCCGATCCTTATGGTATGTAACAAGTACCGATAAACACAGTATTAAGAAAATATATATTACGTCCTCACGTAAATTTCGTAGATTCTATATAACGAAAAAAGAAACTAGACGCAGGATTGGAATGGGATAGGGTTTAAAAGAAAGCGAAAAATATTTATGATTTCACACCATAACTCTTTGCTATATTTGATCGGTATCCATCTCATGAAAAATAGTTATTTACTCAAATTTTGATGTCATGAAACAAACCATAATATTTTCTAAGCTAAGATACCAATTGAACAAAGTGCTGTGTTTATTAGTTGGTAATTTCCTAAGGAATATCTGATATCTTTTCCATCAACATTGGTAAAGTATTAGATCCACCATACTGATTTTATCATTTGTTTTAACCCAAATAAATTCCTTGATAGCAATAAAAGTTGCTGGTGAAATTAACTGAAACTAAGCCGAATGTCTTACATTATTCCTATGTACAACATAGTTTAAAAAGAACAAAATCGAAGAGGAAAAAATGTCAAAAATTTCAAGAAGTAGCAAAAGTGAGCAAAATAATCCCATAGGTTGAGGCCAATTCTACACATCCACGAGGGTCTGTAATATGGTTTAAACGTGTTGTAAGGCATAGTTATGAACTGCTTTGAGCTGTAACAGTCATTACAAGAATATTCGTGGACGTTAAGACTATATGTGTTCCTTACGGGGTAACGCGTCGTGTGTAGGAGTGTACGCGGGTTACCGATACCCATCATATCCTCTTGATGGAGCTTGACACTGCAATAAAAGTACTGCCTTACATTTTTTAAGGAAAATAAATAACTTCCATGGCCATTGGCACCGGTGACAGAGTCAGTAGTGAAGATTTTGATCGGCCGGGGTCATCACCGCACGAGCGGATTTGTTTTCTGCCTCTATATAGATACCTAATTATTCTAGTGAGCCTTATCTTGATGCAGCAGCATTTAAGAAGGTCAGAGGAAGGCTATGTATACTACAGGAGTATTCAAACAGACTCTGCCATCCTGAAATAGTGTATAAAAACTGGTTTTCATCACATTTTCTACTGAAACTAGCTGTAACTCCTTTCGTTTTACTCGTATTGAGTTTTCAATCATGGATTCAGAATCTGCAGAGTTTTCCGATCCTTATGGTATGTAACAAGTACCGATAAACACAGTATTAAGAAAATATATATTACGTCCTCACGTAAATTTCGTAGATTCTATATAACGAAAAAAGAAACTAGACGCAGGATTGGAATGGGATAGGGTTTAAAAGAAAGCGAAAAATATTTATGATTTCACACCATAACTCTTTGCTATATTTGATCGGTATCCATCTCATGAAAAATAGTTATTTACTCAAATTTTGATGTCATGAAACAAACCATAATATTTTCTAAGCTAAGATACCAATTGAACAAAGTGCTGTGTTTATTAGTTGGTAATTTCCTAAGGAATATCTGATATCTTTTCCATCAACATTGGTAAAGTATTAGATCCACCATACTGATTTTATCATTTGTTTTAACCCAAATAAATTCCTTGATAGCAATAAAAGTTGCTGGTGAAATTAACTGAAACTAAGCCGAATGTCTTACATTATTCCTATGTACAACATAGTTTAAAAAGAACAAAATCGAAGAGGAAAAAATGTCAAAAATTTCAAGAAGTAGCAAAAGTGAGCAAAATAATCCCATAGGTTGAGGCCAATTCTACACATCCACGAGGGTCTGTAATATGGTTAAACGTGTTGTAAGGCATAGTTATGAACTGCTTTGAGCTGTAACAGTCATTACAAGAATATTCGTGGACGTTAAGACTATGTGTGTTCCTTACGGGGTAACGCGTCGTGTGTAGGAGTGTACGCGGGTTACCGATACCCATCATATCCTCTTGATGGAGCTTGACACTGCAATAAAAGTACTGCCTTACATTTTTTAAGGAAAATAAATAACTTCCATGGCCATTGGCACCGGTGACAGAGTCAGTAGTGAAGATTTTGATCGGCCGGGGTCATCACCGCACGAGCGGATTTGTTTTCTGCCTCTATATAGATACCTAATTATTCTAGTGAGCCTTATCTTGATGCAGCAGCATTTAAGAAGGTCAGAGGAAGGCTATGTATACTACAGGAGTATTCAAACAGACTCTGCCATCCTGAAATAGTGTATAAAAACTGGTTTTCATCACATTTTCTACTGAAACTAGCTGTAACTCCTTTCGTTTTACTCGTATTGAGTTTTCAATCATGGATTCAGAATCTGCAGAGTTTTCCGATCCTTATGGTATGTAACAAGTACCGATAAACACAGTATTAAGAAAATATATATTACGTCCTCACGTAAATTTCGTAGATTCTATATAACGAAAAAAGAAACTAGACGCAGGATTGGAATGGGATAGGGTTTAAAAGAAAGCGAAAAATATTTATGATTTCACACCATAACTCTTTGCTATATTTGATCGGTATCCATCTCATGAAAAATAGTTATTTACTCAAATTTTGATGTCATGAAACAAACCATAATATTTTCTAAGCTAAGATACCAATTGAACAAAGTGCTGTGTTTATTAGTTGGTAATTTCCTAAGGAATATCTGATATCTTTTCCATCAACATTGGTAAAGTATTAGATCCACCATACTGATTTTATCATTTGTTTTAACCCAAATAAATTCCTTGATAGCAATAAAAGTTGCTGGTGAAATTAACTGAAACTAAGCCGAATGTCTTACATTATTCCTATGTACAACATAGTTTAAAAAGAACAAAATCGAAGAGGAAAAAATGTCAAAAATTTCAAGAAGTAGCAAAAGTGAGCAAAATAATCCCATAGGTTGAGGCCAATTCTACACATCCACGAGGGTCTGTAATATGGTTAAACGTGTTGTAAGGCATAGTTATGAACTGCTTTGAGCTGTAACAGTCATTACAAGAATATTCGTGGACGTTAAGACTATGTGTGTTCCTTACGGGGTAACGCGTCGTGTGTAGGAGTGTACGCGGGTTACCGATACCCATCATATCCTCTTGATGGAGCTTGACACTGCAATAAAAGTACTGCCTTACATTTTTTAAGGAAAATAAATAACTTCCATGGCCATTGGCACCGGTGACAGAGTCAGTAGTGAAGATTTTGATCGGCCGGGGTCATCACCGCACGAGCGGATTTGTTTTCTGCCTCTATATAGATACCTAATTATTCTAGTGAGCCTTATCTTGATGCAGCAGCATTTAAGAAGGTCAGAGGAAGGCTATGTATACTACAGGAGTATTCAAACAGACTCTGCCATCCTGAAATAGTGTATAAAAACTGGTTTTCATCACATTTTCTACTGAAACTAGCTGTAACTCCTTTCGTTTTACTCGTATTGAGTTTTCAATCATGGATTCAGAATCTGCAGAGTTTTCCGATCCTTATGGTATGTAACAAGTACCGATAAACACAGTATTAAGAAAATATATATTACGTCCTCACGTAAATTTCGTAGATTCTATATAACGAAAAAAGAAACTAGACGCAGGATTGGAATGGGATAGGGTTTAAAAGAAAGCGAAAAATATTTATGATTTCACACCATAACTCTTTGCTATATTTGATCGGTATCCATCTCATGAAAAATAGTTATTTACTCAAATTTTGATGTCATGAAACAAACCATAATATTTTCTAAGCTAAGATACCAATTGAACAAAGTGCTGTGTTTATTAGTTGGTAATTTCCTAAGGAATATCTGATATCTTTTCCATCAACATTGGTAAAGTATTAGATCCACCATACTGATTTTATCATTTGTTTTAACCCAAATAAATTCCTTGATAGCAATAAAAGTTGCTGGTGAAATTAACTGAAACTAAGCCGAATGTCTTACATTATTCCTATGTACAACATAGTTTAAAAAGAACAAAATCGAAGAGGAAAAAATGTCAAAAATTTCAAGAAGTAGCAAAAGTGAGCAAAATAATCCCATAGGTTGAGGCCAATTCTACACATCCACGAGGGTCTGTAATATGGTTAAACGTGTTGTAAGGCATAGTTATGAACTGCTTTGAGCTGTAACAGTCATTACAAGAATATTCGTGGACGTTAAGACTATGTGTGTTCCTTACGGGGTAACGCGTCGTGTGTAGGAGTGTACGCGGGTTACCGATACCCATCATATCCTCTTGATGGAGCTTGACACTGCAATAAAAGTACTGCCTTACATTTTTTAAGGAAAATAAATAACTTCCATGGCCATTGGCACCGGTGACAGAGTCAGTAGTGAAGATTTTGATCGGCCGGGGTCATCACCGCACGAGCGGATTTGTTTTCTGCCTCTATATAGATACCTAATTATTCTAGTGAGCCTTATCTTGATGCAGCAGCATTTAAGAAGGTCAGAGGAAGGCTATGTATACTACAGGAGTATTCAAACAGACTCTGCCATCCTGAAATAGTGTATAAAAACTGGTTTTCATCACATTTTCTACTGAAACTAGCTGTAACTCCTTTCGTTTTACTCGTATTGAGTTTTCAATCATGGATTCAGAATCTGCAGAGTTTTCCGATCCTTATGGTATGTAACAAGTACCGATAAACACAGTATTAAGAAAATATATATTACGTCCTCACGTAAATTTCGTAGATTCTATATAACGAAAAAAGAAACTAGACGCAGGATTGGAATGGGATAGGGTTTAAAAGAAAGCGAAAAATATTTATGATTTCACACCATAACTCTTTGCTATATTTGATCGGTATCCATCTCATGAAAAATAGTTATTTACTCAAATTTTGATGTCATGAAACAAACCATAATATTTTCTAAGCTAAGATACCAATTGAACAAAGTGCTGTGTTTATTAGTTGGTAATTTCCTAAGGAATATCTGATATCTTTTCCATCAACATTGGTAAAGTATTAGATCCACCATACTGATTTTATCATTTGTTTTAACCCAAATAAATTCCTTGATAGCAATAAAAGTTGCTGGTGAAATTAACTGAAACTAAGCCGAATGTCTTACATTATTCCTATGTACAACATAGTTTAAAAAGAACAAAATCGAAGAGGAAAAAATGTCAAAAATTTCAAGAAGTAGCAAAAGTGAGCAAAATAATCCCATAGGTTGAGGCCAATTCTACACATCCACGAGGGTCTGTAATATGGTTAAACGTGTTGTAAGGCATAGTTATGAACTGCTTTGAGCTGTAACAGTCATTACAAGAATATTCGTGGACGTTAAGACTATGTGTGTTCCTTACGGGGTAACGCGTCGTGTGTAGGAGTGTACGCGGGTTACCGATACCCATCATATCCTCTTGATGGAGCTTGACACTGCAATAAAAGTACTGCCTTACATTTTTTAAGGAAAATAAATAACTTCCATGGCCATTGGCACCGGTGACAGAGTCAGTAGTGAAGATTTTGATCGGCCGGGGTCATCACCGCACGAGCGGATTTGTTTTCTGCCTCTATATAGATACCTAATTATTCTAGTGAGCCTTATCTTGATGCAGCAGCATTTAAGAAGGTCAGAGGAAGGCTATGTATACTACAGGAGTATTCAAACAGACTCTGCCATCCTGAAATAGTGTATAAAAACTGGTTTTCATCACATTTTCTACTGAAACTAGCTGTAACTCCTTTCGTTTTACTCGTATTGAGTTTTCAATCATGGATTCAGAATCTGCAGAGTTTTCCGATCCTTATGGTATGTAACAAGTACCGATAAACACAGTATTAAGAAAATATATATTACGTCCTCACGTAAATTTCGTAGATTCTATATAACGAAAAAAGAAACTAGACGCAGGATTGGAATGGGATAGGGTTTAAAAGAAAGCGAAAAATATTTATGATTTCACACCATAACTCTTTGCTATATTTGATCGGTATCCATCTCATGAAAAATAGTTATTTACTCAAATTTTGATGTCATGAAACAAACCATAATATTTTCTAAGCTAAGATACCAATTGAACAAAGTGCTGTGTTTATTAGTTGGTAATTTCCTAAGGAATATCTGATATCTTTTCCATCAACATTGGTAAAGTATTAGATCCACCATACTGATTTTATCATTTGTTTTAACCCAAATAAATTCCTTGATAGCAATAAAAGTTGCTGGTGAAATTAACTGAAACTAAGCCGAATGTCTTACATTATTCCTATGTACAACATAGTTTAAAAAGAACAAAATCGAAGAGGAAAAAATGTCAAAAATTTCAAGAAGTAGCAAAAGTGAGCAAAATAATCCCATAGGTTGAGGCCAATTCTACACATCCACGAGGGTCTGTAATATGGTTAAACGTGTTGTAAGGCATAGTTATGAACTGCTTTGAGCTGTAACAGTCATTACAAGAATATTCGTGGACGTTAAGACTATGTGTGTTCCTTACGGGGTAACGCGTCGTGTGTAGGAGTGTACGCGGGTTACCGATACCCATCATATCCTCTTGATGGAGCTTGACACTGCAATAAAAGTACTGCCTTACATTTTTTAAGGAAAATAAATAACTTCCATGGCCATTGGCACCGGTGACAGAGTCAGTAGTGAAGATTTTGATCGGCCGGGGTCATCACCGCACGAGCGGATTTGTTTTCTGCCTCTATATAGATACCTAATTATTCTAGTGAGCCTTATCTTGATGCAGCAGCATTTAAGAAGGTCAGAGGAAGGCTATGTATACTACAGGAGTATTCAAACAGACTCTGCCATCCTGAAATAGTGTATAAAAACTGGTTTTCATCACATTTTCTACTGAAACTAGCTGTAACTCCTTTCGTTTTACTCGTATTGAGTTTTCAATCATGGATTCAGAATCTGCAGAGTTTTCCGATCCTTATGGTATGTAACAAGTACCGATAAACACAGTATTAAGAAAATATATATTACGTCCTCACGTAAATTTCGTAGATTCTATATAACGAAAAAAGAAACTAGACGCAGGATTGGAATGGGATAGGGTTTAAAAGAAAGCGAAAAATATTTATGATTTCACACCATAACTCTTTGCTATATTTGATCGGTATCCATCTCATGAAAAATAGTTATTTACTCAAATTTTGATGTCATGAAACAAACCATAATATTTTCTAAGCTAAGATACCAATTGAACAAAGTGCTGTGTTTATTAGTTGGTAATTTCCTAAGGAATATCTGATATCTTTTCCATCAACATTGGTAAAGTATTAGATCCACCATACTGATTTTATCATTTGTTTTAACCCAAATAAATTCCTTGATAGCAATAAAAGTTGCTGGTGAAATTAACTGAAACTAAGCCGAATGTCTTACATTATTCCTATGTACAACATAGTTTAAAAAGAACAAAATCGAAGAGGAAAAAATGTCAAAAATTTCAAGAAGTAGCAAAAGTGAGCAAAATAATCCCATAGGTTGAGGCCAATTCTACACATCCACGAGGGTCTGTAATATGGTTAAACGTGTTGTAAGGCATAGTTATGAACTGCTTTGAGCTGTAACAGTCATTACAAGAATATTCGTGGACGTTAAGACTATGTGTGTTCCTTACGGGGTAACGCGTCGTGTGTAGGAGTGTACGCGGGTTACCGATACCCATCATATCCTCTTGATGGAGCTTGACACTGCAATAAAAGTACTGCCTTACATTTTTTAAGGAAAATAAATAACTTCCATGGCCATTGGCACCGGTGACAGAGTCAGTAGTGAAGATTTTGATCGGCCGGGGTCATCACCGCACGAGCGGATTTGTTTTCTGCCTCTATATAGATACCTAATTATTCTAGTGAGCCTTATCTTGATGCAGCAGCATTTAAGAAGGTCAGAGGAAGGCTATGTATACTACAGGAGTATTCAAACAGACTCTGCCATCCTGAAATAGTGTATAAAAACTGGTTTTCATCACATTTTCTACTGAAACTAGCTGTAACTCCTTTCGTTTTACTCGTATTGAGTTTTCAATCATGGATTCAGAATCTGCAGAGTTTTCCGATCCTTATGGTATGTAACAAGTACCGATAAACACAGTATTAAGAAAATATATATTACGTCCTCACGTAAATTTCGTAGATTCTATATAACGAAAAAAGAAACTAGACGCAGGATTGGAATGGGATAGGGTTTAAAAGAAAGCGAAAAATATTTATGATTTCACACCATAACTCTTTGCTATATTTGATCGGTATCCATCTCATGAAAAATAGTTATTTACTCAAATTTTGATGTCATGAAACAAACCATAATATTTTCTAAGCTAAGATACCAATTGAACAAAGTGCTGTGTTTATTAGTTGGTAATTTCCTAAGGAATATCTGATATCTTTTCCATCAACATTGGTAAAGTATTAGATCCACCATACTGATTTTATCATTTGTTTTAACCCAAATAAATTCCTTGATAGCAATAAAAGTTGCTGGTGAAATTAACTGAAACTAAGCCGAATGTCTTACATTATTCCTATGTACAACATAGTTTAAAAAGAACAAAATCGAAGAGGAAAAAATGTCAAAAATTTCAAGAAGTAGCAAAAGTGAGCAAAATAATCCCATAGGTTGAGGCCAATTCTACACATCCACGAGGGTCTGTAATATGGTTAAACGTGTTGTAAGGCATAGTTATGAACTGCTTTGAGCTGTAACAGTCATTACAAGAATATTCGTGGACGTTAAGACTATGTGTGTTCCTTACGGGGTAACGCGTCGTGTGTAGGAGTGTACGCGGGTTACCGATACCCATCATATCCTCTTGATGGAGCTTGACACTGCAATAAAAGTACTGCCTTACATTTTTTAAGGAAAATAAATAACTTCCATGGCCATTGGCACCGGTGACAGAGTCAGTAGTGAAGATTTTGATCGGCCGGGGTCATCACCGCACGAGCGGATTTGTTTTCTGCCTCTATATAGATACCTAATTATTCTAGTGAGCCTTATCTTGATGCAGCAGCATTTAAGAAGGTCAGAGGAAGGCTATGTATACTACAGGAGTATTCAAACAGACTCTGCCATCCTGAAATAGTGTATAAAAACTGGTTTTCATCACATTTTCTACTGAAACTAGCTGTAACTCCTTTCGTTTTACTCGTATTGAGTTTTCAATCATGGATTCAGAATCTGCAGAGTTTTCCGATCCTTATGGTATGTAACAAGTACCGATAAACACAGTATTAAGAAAATATATATTACGTCCTCACGTAAATTTCGTAGATTCTATATAACGAAAAAAGAAACTAGACGCAGGATTGGAATGGGATAGGGTTTAAAAGAAAGCGAAAAATATTTATGATTTCACACCATAACTCTTTGCTATATTTGATCGGTATCCATCTCATGAAAAATAGTTATTTACTCAAATTTTGATGTCATGAAACAAACCATAATATTTTCTAAGCTAAGATACCAATTGAACAAAGTGCTGTGTTTATTAGTTGGTAATTTCCTAAGGAATATCTGATATCTTTTCCATCAACATTGGTAAAGTATTAGATCCACCATACTGATTTTATCATTTGTTTTAACCCAAATAAATTCCTTGATAGCAATAAAAGTTGCTGGTGAAATTAACTGAAACTAAGCCGAATGTCTTACATTATTCCTATGTACAACATAGTTTAAAAAGAACAAAATCGAAGAGGAAAAAATGTCAAAAATTTCAAGAAGTAGCAAAAGTGAGCAAAATAATCCCATAGGTTGAGGCCAATTCTACACATCCACGAGGGTCTGTAATATGGTTAAACGTGTTGTAAGGCATAGTTATGAACTGCTTTGAGCTGTAACAGTCATTACAAGAATATTCGTGGACGTTAAGACTATGTGTGTTCCTTACGGGGTAACGCGTCGTGTGTAGGAGTGTACGCGGGTTACCGATACCCATCATATCCTCTTGATGGAGCTTGACACTGCAATAAAAGTACTGCCTTACATTTTTTAAGGAAAATAAATAACTTCCATGGCCATTGGCACCGGTGACAGAGTCAGTAGTGAAGATTTTGATCGGCCGGGGTCATCACCGCACGAGCGGATTTGTTTTCTGCCTCTATATAGATACCTAATTATTCTAGTGAGCCTTATCTTGATGCAGCAGCATTTAAGAAGGTCAGAGGAAGGCTATGTATACTACAGGAGTATTCAAACAGACTCTGCCATCCTGAAATAGTGTATAAAAACTGGTTTTCATCACATTTTCTACTGAAACTAGCTGTAACTCCTTTCGTTTTACTCGTATTGAGTTTTCAATCATGGATTCAGAATCTGCAGAGTTTTCCGATCCTTATGGTATGTAACAAGTACCGATAAACACAGTATTAAGAAAATATATATTACGTCCTCACGTAAATTTCGTAGATTCTATATAACGAAAAAAGAAACTAGACGCAGGATTGGAATGGGATAGGGTTTAAAAGAAAGCGAAAAATATTTATGATTTCACACCATAACTCTTTGCTATATTTGATCGGTATCCATCTCATGAAAAATAGTTATTTACTCAAATTTTGATGTCATGAAACAAACCATAATATTTTCTAAGCTAAGATACCAATTGAACAAAGTGCTGTGTTTATTAGTTGGTAATTTCCTAAGGAATATCTGATATCTTTTCCATCAACATTGGTAAAGTATTAGATCCACCATACTGATTTTATCATTTGTTTTAACCCAAATAAATTCCTTGATAGCAATAAAAGTTGCTGGTGAAATTAACTGAAACTAAGCCGAATGTCTTACATTATTCCTATGTACAACATAGTTTAAAAAGAACAAAATCGAAGAGGAAAAAATGTCAAAAATTTCAAGAAGTAGCAAAAGTGAGCAAAATAATCCCATAGGTTGAGGCCAATTCTACACATCCACGAGGGTCTGTAATATGGTTAAACGTGTTGTAAGGCATAGTTATGAACTGCTTTGAGCTGTAACAGTCATTACAAGAATATTCGTGGACGTTAAGACTATGTGTGTTCCTTACGGGGTAACGCGTCGTGTGTAGGAGTGTACGCGGGTTACCGATACCCATCATATCCTCTTGATGGAGCTTGACACTGCAATAAAAGTACTGCCTTACATTTTTTAAGGAAAATAAATAACTTCCATGGCCATTGGCACCGGTGACAGAGTCAGTAGTGAAGATTTTGATCGGCCGGGGTCATCACCGCACGAGCGGATTTGTTTTCTGCCTCTATATAGATACCTAATTATTCTAGTGAGCCTTATCTTGATGCAGCAGCATTTAAGAAGGTCAGAGGAAGGCTATGTATACTACAGGAGTATTCAAACAGACTCTGCCATCCTGAAATAGTGTATAAAAACTGGTTTTCATCACATTTTCTACTGAAACTAGCTGTAACTCCTTTCGTTTTACTCGTATTGAGTTTTCAATCATGGATTCAGAATCTGCAGAGTTTTCCGATCCTTATGGTATGTAACAAGTACCGATAAACACAGTATTAAGAAAATATATATTACGTCCTCACGTAAATTTCGTAGATTCTATATAACGAAAAAAGAAACTAGACGCAGGATTGGAATGGGATAGGGTTTAAAAGAAAGCGAAAAATATTTATGATTTCACACCATAACTCTTTGCTATATTTGATCGGTATCCATCTCATGAAAAATAGTTATTTACTCAAATTTTGATGTCATGAAACAAACCATAATATTTTCTAAGCTAAGATACCAATTGAACAAAGTGCTGTGTTTATTAGTTGGTAATTTCCTAAGGAATATCTGATATCTTTTCCATCAACATTGGTAAAGTATTAGATCCACCATACTGATTTTATCATTTGTTTTAACCCAAATAAATTCCTTGATAGCAATAAAAGTTGCTGGTGAAATTAACTGAAACTAAGCCGAATGTCTTACATTATTCCTATGTACAACATAGTTTAAAAAGAACAAAATCGAAGAGGAAAAAATGTCAAAAATTTCAAGAAGTAGCAAAAGTGAGCAAAATAATCCCATAGGTTGAGGCCAATTCTACACATCCACGAGGGTCTGTAATATGGTTAAACGTGTTGTAAGGCATAGTTATGAACTGCTTTGAGCTGTAACAGTCATTACAAGAATATTCGTGGACGTTAAGACTATGTGTGTTCCTTACGGGGTAACGCGTCGTGTGTAGGAGTGTACGCGGGTTACCGATACCCATCATATCCTCTTGATGGAGCTTGACACTGCAATAAAAGTACTGCCTTACATTTTTTAAGGAAAATAAATAACTTCCATGGCCATTGGCACCGGTGACAGAGTCAGTAGTGAAGATTTTGATCGGCCGGTCATGACCGCACGAGCGGGGGAATTGATTGTTTTCTGCCTCTATATATACCTAATTCTAGTGAGCCTTATCTTGATGCAGCAGCATTTAAGAAGGTCAGAGGAAGGCTATGTACACTACAGGAGTAATCAAACAGACTCTGCCATCCTGAAATAGTGTATAAAAACTTGTTTTCATCATATGTTTCTACTTAATTACACTTGAAAAGGAAGATCGACTATCATTACTACTACTACTATTACTACTGCTATTGCTACTACTACTATTACTATTACTACTACTATTGCTACTACTACTATTACTACTACTACTATTACTACTACTACTACTACTACTACTACTACTTTTACTACTACTACTACTACTATTACTACTACTGCTACTACTACTATTACTACTACTATTGCTACTACTACTATTACTATTACTACTATTGCTACTACTACTACTACTGCTATTATTTTTATTTACTGCTATGTATTTTTGTCATATGAGACCAGCATTAGCCAGTAAAATTAAATAATGGTTATTTCATTATTGTTATTAGGCAAGCAAGGGTGAAATACAGTTTGATATTATAGTAATCAGGAAAATAAGTCCAGATTCGTGTTCAGCATGACCGAAAACATCATTGTACCAATTTACATGAGATTCGGAGGTATGGAAATTTTCATGAAATTTTGTAGGGTACACCCTTAGAGTTTTTTACATAAATCATATATTTTGAAATAACTCGATATTTATGGGGTTTCCGTAAAAAACTTATAGAATTTAATAAAAAGAACAAAAGATGATGGTTCTATTAAGCTATAGGAAATTGAAATTGGGAAGTAATTGAAGATGTAGCAGTGTAAAGTATTATGCATTAATATCTTTCACATCATTTTAATTTTTTTCATAAGTATTAGAGTTATTGGAAAGATGATGACAGTATGAGATAGACATTATGAAACTCTCTCTCTCTCTCTCTCTCTCTCTCTCTCTCTCTCTCTCTCTCTCTCTCTCTCTCTCTCTCTCTCTCTCTCTCTCTCTCTCTCTCTCCCTGACTCCCCATCTTTACAAATTGGATTATTTTTAGAAGATTGCAATTTTAAGTGGTCCTGCTTCCCAATTTTCGGTGCCTCCCCTACCCCCTTTACCCTCCTTGCCCTCCTTGCCCTCCTTGCCCCCGTACCCCCCTGCCCCCCTGCCCCCCTCCTCCCCTTGCCACCTCACACCCTTGAGAATTGGTTTACTTGGCCAAAGAAAAAAAAATAAGCTCAACGATTTTTATTTAGGTAAGGCAAGAGCAACATAATTGGTAGGTTGTCCTCTCTCTCTTTTTCTCTCTCTTTTTTTTCTCTCTCTCTATCTATCTATCTCATACTTCTCTCTCGTGTGTGTGTGTGTGTGTGTGTGTGTGTGTGTGTGTGTGTGTGTGTGTGTGTGTGTGTGTGCAGCTCCCTCCCACCCTCACTCTCTTCATGTACGTTTTATGTGTACACGCACACAACACGCCTTCCAAATGTACACAGTCATAACTGTTGCACTACTGTGAATTAATTTCCGCCTCTCTCACTCTCTCTCTCTCTCTCTCTCTCTCTCTCTCTCTCTCTCTCTCTCTCTCTCTCTCTCTCTCTCTCTCTCTCTCTCTCTCTCTCTCTCTCTCTCTCTCTCTCCGCTCAGCCTCTTCCTCTTCCTTCTCTTCCCTAACACACCGCAACCATCGAAGAGGAAGAGGAGGAAGAGGAAGAGGAGGAGGAGGAGGAGGAGGAAGATGTAGGAAACTTTAATTGCATACTGTCAAAAGGCCCTGAGGTAATGTGCGTGTGTGTGTGCGTGTGCGTGTGTGTGTGTGTGTGTGTGTGTGTGTGTGTGTGTGTGTGTGTGTACTCTCCCTCACAAATACTCAGAATCACTCAGGGTTGTGTAAGCTAGTAAGGAAGCCAGACGTACACACACACACACACACACACACACACACACACACACACACACACACACACACACACACACACACACACACATAGTCCGTTCTGACCAAATTAATCTATCTATCTATCTATTTTTCTTATTTATCTGTCTATTTATCTATCTATCCATTTATATTTATATCTATCTCTCTATCCATCTATTTTTCCTATCTATTTATCTATCTATTTATTTTTCTTATCTATCTATCTATCTATCTATCTATTTATCTATCCATAATAGCTAGCGCGAGACCACTTACAACACGGATATAGTTATTAATCTTCTCTAAGCCTCTACTAAGCCTACCTAAATGTATTCCAATCCATAATCCTAATATTTGCAAACATTCTGAACTTGCTTTTCCTGCCTTCATTCTTTCCTCTTTTTAAATTTTTTGTGTATCTTTCGTGGCCTTGAAAAAACAGTAACCTAACTTAACCTAACCTAACTTGCTTTTCCTGCCTTCTATCTTTCCTCTTTTTTATTTTTTTCTCTTTCGTGGCCTTGAAAAAACAGTAACATAACCTAACTTGCTTTTCCTTCCTTCTTTCTTTTCTTCTTTTCATTTTATTTTCTCTTTCGTGGCCTTAAAGAGACACTTACCTAACCTAACCTAACCTAACTTGCTTTTCCTGCCTTCTCTCCTCTTTTTCATTAATTTTTTTATACCCTTTCAACCTGTAGAATAGTTTCAAAGCCTAATACCTCGACCCTATAATAGCCTCGCCTCCATACGTGTAGGTATAAAAATAATGATAATGCACCATAACGAGATTGGTTAGAGTCTCCCGGCTTCCCACACCGGCAAGTGGATAGCTGAAGTAGAGTCATCAGTTGAAGTGAAAAGGTTATAAGGGCTGTAAGTGGCAAAGCTACTCCCAGCCTGTGAGAGTGTTGGAGAGTGTTGGGTTCTATTACACACCCTAACACCCTTATACTCACTACTGCACTCCCCTTATACTCCCTTATACTCCCCTCACACTCCCCTCAGTCAAGGAAAAGCTCACTGCCTTGTCTATTTCCTCAGTTACTTGTTGCTATAACTACATAAAGCTTATCATGTTAGTTAAAGATGTGTGTGTGTGTGTGTGTGTGTGTGTGTGTGTGTGTGTGGTGTGTGTGTGTGTGTGTGTGGTGTGTGTGTGTGTGTGTGTGTGTGTGTGTGTGTGTGTGTGTGTGTGTGGTGTGTGTGTGTGTGTTTACCTAATTACACACAGGCCTCGTGTTTAATGTCCCAAGTGACCAACATAATTATATCATAACATACTTAGACTAAGATACTAATTATTTCAAGTTTCAGAGAGTCTAGATTAATATAAATAAATACAA
>JAPQNM010000565.1:37500-38993 GCA_029783475.1 Metacarcinus magister
TGAAACTAAGCCGAATGTCTTACATTATTCCTATGTACAACATAGTTTAAAAAGAACAAAATCGAAGAGGAAAAAATGTCAAAAATTTCAAGAAGTAGCAAAAGTGAGCAAAATAATCCCATAGGTTGAGGCCAATTCTACACATCCACGAGGGTCTGTAATATGGTTAAACGTGTTGTAAGGCATAGTTATGAACTGCTTTGAGCTGTAACAGTCATTACAAGAATATTCGTGGACGTTAAGACTATGTGTGTTCCTTACGGGGTAACGCGTCGTGTGTAGGAGTGTACGCGGGTTACCGATACCCATCATATCCTCTTGATGGAGCTTGACACTGCAATAAAAGTACTGCCTTACATTTTTTAAGGAAAATAAATAACTTCCATGGCCATTGGCACCGGTGACAGAGTCAGTAGTGAAGATTTTGATCGGCCGGGGTCATCACCGCACGAGCGGATTTGTTTTCTGCCTCTATATAGATACCTAATTATTCTAGTGAGCCTTATCTTGATGCAGCAGCATTTAAGAAGGTCAGAGGAAGGCTATGTATACTACAGGAGTATTCAAACAGACTCTGCCATCCTGAAATAGTGTATAAAAACTGGTTTTCATCACATTTTCTACTGAAACTAGCTGTAACTCCTTTCGTTTTACTCGTATTGAGTTTTCAATCATGGATTCAGAATCTGCAGAGTTTTCCGATCCTTATGGTATGTAACAAGTACCGATAAACACAGTATTAAGAAAATATATATTACGTCCTCACGTAAATTTCGTAGATTCTATATAACGAAAAAAGAAACTAGACGCAGGATTGGAATGGGATAGGGTTTAAAAGAAAGCGAAAAATATTTATGATTTCACACCATAACTCTTTGCTATATTTGATCGGTATCCATCTCATGAAAAATAGTTATTTACTCAAATTTTGATGTCATGAAACAAACCATAATATTTTCTAAGCTAAGATACCAATTGAACAAAGTGCTGTGTTTATTAGTTGGTAATTTCCTAAGGAATATCTGATATCTTTTCCATCAACATTGGTAAAGTATTAGATCCACCATACTGATTTTATCATTTGTTTTAACCCAAATAAATTCCTTGATAGCAATAAAAGTTGCTGGTGAAATTAACTGAAACTAAGCCGAATGTCTTACATTATTCCTATGTACAACATAGTTTAAAAAGAACAAAATCGAAGAGGAAAAAATGTCAAAAATTTCAAGAAGTAGCAAAAGTGAGCAAAATAATCCCATAGGTTGAGGCCAATTCTACACATCCACGAGGGTCTGTAATATGGTTAAACGTGTTGTAAGGCATAGTTATGAACTGCTTTGAGCTGTAACAGTCATTACAAGAATATTCGTGGACGTTAAGACTATGTGTGTTCCTTACGGGGTAACGCGTCGTGTGTAGGAGTGTACGCGGGTTACCGATACCCATCATATCCTCTTGATGGAGCTTGACACTGCAATAAAAGTACTGCCTTA
>JAPQNM010000568.1:5000-35000 GCA_029783475.1 Metacarcinus magister
TGGTTACTGTCACGTTGCACTTGCATCACCCCTCACAGGATTAGATGCTATTATACAATGATGAATTCTGGATCCTCTTCACTATCCTCAGAATATCTTTTTTTTATCCTTGAACACGACAAACTCCTCGGGAAATGAATTAATGGAGGATTTCCTCTTTAGAGTTTATTTTCTTTATATTTCTTCCCATCTTTTTCATCCTCTTCCTGCCTCTACCTTCATCTCCTCCCCTCATGATAATACATTGTGGCATAGGAGGTGAGGTTAGGTTAGGTTAGTGTTGGTGCATCCTGAAACACTGCAACACACCAACATTACACCGTCCCTTCATGCTTGGTGGTCTACCTTGCACAGTGCTTCACCGTTTGGTTGTCACTGTATTCCATGTGTGTTCTGCAATACTGTGCTTCACGGAACATTTACTGGACTTTTCACCACTTTGCTTGTCACTCGTTAGGATAATTGACTTCCTGGTTTAAAGTTCATGGTGTCGTGTGTCTATATTATACTTAGTACTTCCTATATTTCCTATACTTGTGTCTTCCTATACTTAGTCTTTAATATCGTGTCAGAGAAGGACTCATCTTTGTGTTAGATTAATGTTGAACAGCCTCGGTCCGCCTGTGCTCGCTGCGCCGCCTCCAACCAGATAAAAACAGCTGGCTTTTCTGAATGCAATTTGATATACATATGTTGAATCGTACCCTTCCCTTAGCTGACATACTTTGACACTTGTCACAGGAACGGCAGTAATCCCGGATGTCTGCACACATCCCAGGCCAATAAAAGTCTTGCAATACCTTCATCTGTGTCTTCCGGTGGGAGAAATGTCCAGCCAAAGGACCTTCGTGAGCAACACGTAGGATGACGGGACGGCAATCGCTGGGAACAACCTAGGGTAAACCATTTACCTTTTGAGGGTGATCCGAGGAGAGATATTTTCGGTACAGGAGGCCGTCTTCATGTATGAATTGGTATGTGGCACCATCCCGTGCCTTCTCAACTTCTTGAGTGGTAACCTTTCATTGTAAACACGTCAAGGAAGGACAGGATTCCTGAAGTTGACGAAACTCATCAGGGGTTACAGTCAAAGGATGGAGCTTAGGCAGAACTAGAGGCTGGACCCGTTTAGATCGACCAGCTCTGGTCTCCACAGCACACACTTGAGTAGTGGAGGACTCAACTGGTGGTAGATGCTGACATCCAGAAGGGCGGTTGTCCTTGTCTTGAAAGGAGAGGGAGGTTCCGGGCGAAGGCGAGTCATCAAGAGGCGACAGTGGATTTTGTAGGGAAGAAACGTCGGTGGTGGCTTGGTCATGGTCACTATGGAGAAGATCGTTGTCATTAGTGAGTAGAGAATCAGGATGTTGGGGCACCATGATCTATTGTCACCAATCAATCAATCAACCACTATCTTTGTTCTGTGTGTTCCGTCGTGGTAGATTTGGTGTTAGCGGAAACAATTTAGCAAGTTCTAGTCCTAATTGTTTGCGTATCTGTGCATTCTGGTGGCGTAACTCCATCGCCTGTTGTCTTAAATCCAGAAGTAACGTACTTTCCGCCATCTTGGAGTACGTTATGTTAGAAGTTCACCTATTAGAGAGCACGGAATAAAGAGTTAGGTTAGGTTTGGTTTGGTTAGGTTTGGTTTAGTTAGGTTAGGTCATGAGCCATTTGATATCTCGTTACCTTTATAATGCACTGCAAATTCAACCTCAGATTCTTGTTCAGATCACACCAAACAGTTATGCCGATGAATTACAGAAAAAAAATACGATATATACTTTTTTTCTAGGTTTAGTTTGGTTTGGTTACGTTAAGTTACGTTTAGTTTTGGTTAGGCTTATTTAACTGCAGCTCTGGAAAGGTTATGCAAACAAAGCTATTTTTTTCAGTAAATTTTTACATCTTCACCGTAATGACGTGTGGCTACGAAAGAAAATGGCGTCTTTATTTATTTTTTTTTTACATTAAAAGGGCAATAGCTAGGGGAAAACAAATAAGTAAAAAAAAAAATCCCGCTTGTCGCCAGACCCTGTAAAGAGGACAGTAGGAGAATAGAATGAAGGGGTGAAGATCCAGTTAACATTAGAGGTGTCTTGACACTCCTCTCTTGAAAGAGTTCAAGTCATAGGCAGGTGGAAAAACAGACAAAGGAAGAGAGTTCCAGAGTTTACCAGTGTAAGGGATGAAAGAGTGAAGATACTGGTTAACTCTTGCATTAGGAAGATGGACAGAATAAGGATGAGAAGAAGTAGAAAGTCTTGTGCAGCGAGGCCGCGGGAGGGGGGGGAGGCATGCAGTTAGCAAGTTCAGAAGAGCAGTCAGCATGAAAATAGCGGTAAAAGATAGATAAAGATGCAACATTGCGGCGGTGACTTAAAGAATCAAGAAAGTCAGTTAGAGGAGGAGAGTTGATGAGACGAAAAGCTTTAGACTCCACCCTGTTTAAAAGAGCTGTGTGAGTTGAGCCCCCCCAGACATGTGAGCCATACTCCATACATGGGCGGATAAGGCCCCTGTACAGAGCAAGCAGCTGAGAGGGAGAGAAAAATGGACGCAGACGCCATAGGACACCTAACTTCTTGGAAGCTGATTTAGCAAGAGTAGAGATATGAAATTGCCAGTTTAGATTTTTAGCAAAGGATAGACCGAGTGTGTTTAATGTGGTGGAGAGGGGAAGTTGAGTGTCATTGAAGAAGAGGGGATAGTTATCTGGAAGGTTATGTCGAGTAGATAGTTGTAGAAATTGAGTTTTTGAGGCATTGAACAAAACTAGGTTTGCTCTGCCCCAATCAGAAACAAGTGAAAGATCAGAAGTTAAGCGTCCTATAGCATCTCGCCTTGAGTCATTTAATTCTTGTTGGGTTGGGCGTCTGTTGTACGACGTTGAAAAATGCAAGGTGGTGTCATCAGCATAGGAGTGGATAGGGCATTGAGTCAGATTTAGGAGATCATTGGTGAATAATAAAAAGAGAGTGGGTGATAGGACAGAACCCTGAGGAACACCACTGTTGATAGTTTTAGGAGAAGAACAATGACCGTCCACTACAGCAGCAATAGACCGGTCGGAAAGGAAACTAGACGAAGGTACAGAGAGAAGGATAGAATCCGTAGGAGGGTAGTTTAGAAATTAAAGATTTATGCCAGACTCTATCGAAGGCTTTCGATATGTCAAGGCCGACAGCAAAGGTTTCACCGAAGTCCCTAAAAGAGGATGACCAAGATTCAGTTAGGAAAGCAAGAAGATCACCAGTAGATCGGCCTTTACGGAAACCATACTGGCAATCAGAGAGAAGGTTGTGAGCTGATAGATGCCTCATTATCTTCTTGTTAAGGACAGATTCAAAGGCTTTAGAAAGGCAGGAAATCAAAGCTATAGGGCGGTAGTTAGAAGGATTGGAGCGGTCACCCTTTTTAGGGACAGGTTGAATGTGAGCAAACTTCCAGCAAGAAGGATAGGTAGAAGTAGAGAGACACAGACGAAAGAGTTTGACCAGGCAGTGAGCGAGTTCGGAAGCACAGTTTTTGAGAACAACAGGAGGGACTCCATCCGGACCGTAAGCCTTCCGAGAATCAAGGCCAGAGAGGGCCTGGAAAACGTCATAATAAAGAATTCTAATTTTAGGGATGAAGTAGTCAGAGGGTGGAGGAGTAGGAGGAATATGCCCAGTATCATCCAAAGTAGAGTTGGTAGCAAAGGTTTGAGCGAAGAGTTCAGCTTTAGAGAAAGAAGAGACAGCTGTGGGGCCAGCTGGTTGAATTAAAGGAGGGAAAGATGAAGAAGTAAAATTGTTAGAGATATTATTGGCTAGATGCCAGAAATCACGAGAAGAGTTAGAGTTGGAAAGATTTTGACATTTTCTATTGATGAAAGACTTTTTAGTAAGTTGGAGAATAGATTTGGCATGATTACGGGCAGAAATATATAGGGCATGAGTTTCAGCAGATGGATGGCTACGGTACCGTTTGTGAGCCGCCTCTCTATCATTGACAGCACGAGAACAAGCAGAGTTAAACCAGGGCTTTTTAGCTTTAGTATTAGAGAAAGTATGAGGAATGTATAGCTCCATGCCAGAGATAATCACCTCTGTTATGCGCTCGGCACACAGAGAAGGATCTCTGACATGGTAGCAATAATCATCCCAAGGAAAATCAGAATAGTACTGCCTCAGGTCTTCCCACTTAGCAGAGTTGAAATGCCAGAAGCACCTCTGCTTAGGCGGGTCCTAAGGCTGCACTGGAGTGATAGGACAGGTAACAGAAATAAGATTGTGATCGGAGGAGCCCAACGGAGAGGAAAGTTTAACAGAGTAAGCTGAAGGGTTGGAAGTTAGGAAAAGATCAAGAATGTTGGGCGTGTCTCCAAGGCGGTCAGGGATACGGGTAGGGAACTGCACTAGCTGCTCTAGGTCATGAAGGATAGCAAAGTTGAAGATTTGTTCACCAGGTTGGTCAGTGAAAGAAGATGAAAGCCAAAGCTGGTGGTGAACATTCCCCTAAAATGGAGATCTCAGCATAAGGAAAGTGAGATAGGATATGCTCCACCTTGGAAGTCAAATAGTCAAAGAATTTTACATAGTCAGAGGAATTAGGTGAGAGATATACAGCACAGATGAATTTAGTTAGAGAGTGACATTGAAGTCTTAGCCAGATGGTAGAAAATTCTGAAGATTCAAGATTGTGGGCACGAGAGCAAGTAATGTCGTTACGCACATATGCGCAACAGCCAGCTTTGGATTGAAAATGAGGATAGAGAAAGTAGGAGGGAACAGAGAAGGGGCTGCTGTCAGTAGACAGACAACTGTGTTTCAGTTAGGAAGAGAAGATGAGGTTTAGTGGAGGAGAGATGGTGTTCCACAGATTGGAAATTAGATCTAAGGCCACGAATGTTGCAGAAATCGAGAGTAAAAGTATTAGAGGAAGTGTCAAGACATCCGAGGTCGTCAGCAGAGGGGCAGTCCGACCTGGGGACATTTGTGGTCCCCTCCCCAGATGGGGAATCCGAGGCTGGGTGTGGTGAAGCCATTTTTAGATTTTGATTTGAAGAGAGTGTAAAAGTGTAAGGTGTAGTAATGTTATGTAGGTAGTAGAAGAAGTTGTCTTTAGAGGGCAGGCTGCAGCTGCTCTCTTGTGTAAATGAGACACTAAGGGAACCGGGAAGAGAGGACACGGGGAATCACTCAGTCTGCAGCACTGCCTACATCCCCGTAAGTACCTCTCCTGGAGTATTCCACCGGGCGGCAGGTGTCTACTGCCTACTCCACAACTTTTAGTCATAGAAAACATTTGATAGCTTCTAAATTAATATAACATTGTAATGCCACGAAATGAGCTTTTAGGTTTCTTTTTTTTTGTTTATACCTTTTTTGAATTCTGGCGCGCTAGAGACTTCCCGCCAAGTTGAGAGTGTAACATTCCTTGGCCGCTATTTATGTGGTTGTAACACCCTTCAAAACCCACACTGTACGCCTTCTAAATGTTTTTACTCACATTACCTATAAATTTTCTTTGTATTGTTTAGTTAAGGGATTAATTTCGTAAGGAGATAAGGGAAAGCAACGGGGAAATAGGTAAACACTAGTTGATAACCTACCAGGCAGGACGCTCCATCCGGGAGGAGGGAAGCTATGTTACACCCCTCTTCTCCCGCTAGCCTTCAAGACAGAAACACGTCTTAATATGGTGTATTGTTACAGCAGTCGCCACGACAACACAAATACACAGTGAACACTATCACAATATGTAACTCATTGGAAACCAAGGGCAAAGTGGGAATTATGCCTAACATAATATATTCTCCTTTGTTAAGAACAGTGATCACGTGTGACCCCACAGTTCCATGTTAACCAGTTATTGCAGAGAATAGAAGAGTATTAGGGGCCTGTAGCTATCCCATATGGGAACACAGAAAATAAACAGTATGTCAATAGTGGGCAGCCTTCAGTAATTTCGATTAAGTATGATGTGAGATCCTTCGATCAACATCCTAAGAGACGGTTATTTAACCACTCCTAGTAATCATCCAAATTAATAATAATATGCCCGGGGAAATATTTTCAAAAGTGGGAGGGGGGAAAATTGTAGATTTCGAGACGAGAGGAATATAACGTGTGTGACTTTGTATAAACCTAGGAAAGTTATCGGACCTAGTTTGTACCAGTTAGTCAGTTCTGGTGACTCTTTCACCTATTATAAATGGATAATACTAGTGGGAGTAATTAAATTTGAAAGAATGAAATATACTCGATATCAAAACTTCACTAACCAACTCTTTAAATTAAACCCTGACTCGTAAGTGGTAAGGTAAGTAACGTGGAGGTGCTCAACAACACTCTTGAAACAATGATATGAAAAACATCCAACGTTCTCACGTGTCCTGTGGAGAACTCAACCTACTTTACCAAAAGTGTACTTTTTTTTTTTTTTTTTGGATTGTTGATTTAAAGTAACTTCCCTTAAAGTAAAATAAAATCTCACAAAGGGCCCCCATGCCCCTTTACAAAAAAAACATGGGTGGCAGCAAGGTCAATAATATATAAGGATTTTAAAATAGAGATTTAAAATAAAGTAAATTGAATAAAAATCACCTGTAAAGAAAAACTCAACAGCACAACCCCGGCACCACACTGGTGTCTTAGAGGTGGGATTTAAAACAAGACTTAAAATAAACAACAAAACAAACCCCGACACCACAACATAACATAAATTAACCAAACCTTAACTTATATTGACAAATAACAGAACCTTCTTCAGGCTACCCTTATCTTAATAACATCCCTCAAGTCAATTCGCCCACACGTTCCAATGGGGCTTTTATCGAGTGGCAAATAAAGAATTAGAAAAGAAAGGTGATATTTAAGTTTAATAATAAATGCATGCGCTGAATATAGATATAGAATTCAAACTCTAAAACCATCGCTACCACAGTCCTGATCACACCACCCTCACCACCTTTCCCTGCATCAAAGTGTTTATTGAAGAGCTTGAGGAACGTGCCGGAAGATTCTTCTTGGACGGCATGCACATCACTCACGTACAGATCATGGGCCGCTTTCAATATGTCGACCACAAGAGACTTCACTCTGAGTACTATGTAGATGACTGCACGGCCACAATCATGTGCATACAATTCCACGCCGACCAACCGAACGCGCACATAGAACCGCAGTGCAGACTGAAAGACCAACCTACAGACGACCGGGAAACATTCAAAAACTTTATGAATAGAGTTACGGAAAAACGCGTCCTACAATTTTATGATCTGGTTAGTGAGAGAGGAAAAATTTGTAGGTATAAGGATGTGTGGCAAATTGAAATGTCTTCAATTGTCTATGTAGATGATTTTAACGCCCACTGGTTTCATATTAAGCTAGTTTTGGAGAAATTTCTGAGAGCAAGTTCACATCTCTTTCTTGTTTTTTGTTCCGAGTTCCGAGTTCTGAGTTGGACTTGGACTTGGACTTGGACTTGGGTTGGGAGTCACCCAGTGTAAACTGTCGGTGTAGCCTTTGTATCGGCTTTCTCCACACACCTGCTGGAAGAAGCAGGAAAAACAGGGGCAAAAAACTAGAAGTATTTACTCCTTCCTACCTCTGCCAGCATTTCATTCATATTTGGTCCCCTAAAACTAGGGGGCCGCTTGTCTCATTCTCTCTCATTCTTGTCCTCCATGACGTGTCTAAAAACTCTTGCACACTCTCTAACACTCTACTATTACTTCTCTAATCCGCACTCAACCCCAGCAGGTACTCCATTTGCCTACTAACACTCCTCTCTCTCATCTCACTCCATTCTTGCACTCCTATTACTTCTACCACTACCTCTAACATCTTACACCTTGCATACTCATACCTCTCGCATTCCAGCATCAAGTGTTCCACTGTTTCATCCACCCCTTTCTCACACATCATACACCTCTTACATCCATCATTCTTCCATCTGCTAACCCGACTCTTTACTTCTAATGACTTTGTCCGAGCCCTGAAGAGTAAATCACCCCCAAAGCTCCCATCATAAAAACTTTCATACCTTGGCTGCTCCTTCCCTCTATACCATTCCAGTGTTGATTTTTCATTCATTCCCCTTCGCCATTCCTCTTTTCCCTTCTCTTCCACACGCCGATTTATTTCCCTTTTGCATACTTCCATACTCCCATGTCTCATAACACCTCTCACAAATATTCCCAGTTCACCCGCCCACATTTCCACTTTGATTGAATATTTCATCCACTTTCCATACATGTTCCATTCATATACCTTTCTTGCCCATCTGTTCTCATCCATTCTCTGTAGTCTGGCTCTATACCTCAGCCCTGCCTTTGCCATCCTCTCTCTGAAGGTGCTCCATCCCATGTCCCCCCTGATGCCTTCCACTGCCACATACCTATTGGCGCCTAGTGCTATCCTGCCTGCCTTGTTCTGCACCACTTCCATTCTATCTAGTTCATTTCTTGTCCATACAATGGTTTCCAGTCCAAACATAATGCTAGGGACAGCCATACCCTTCCACAGCCCTCTCACCACTTCATACTTGTTGGCCCTATACCTAGCCACACTGCCTAACCTTCCAACCCACTGGTTTGCCCTTGCTATCCTCTCATGTTTCGTCCTCTCATATCCTTTTTTCTTTCAATCTCATCCATCGTAAGGAGGTAAGGAATGGTATAAGTTTTTGAGAGGAGAAGAAGGCAGGAAAACAGAGAATGTGGAACAACTGATGGTGAATGGCAAGATAGTAAGAGAGAAGGAAGAAATGGTGAAGGCTGTGGAAGACTTCTGGAAAGATGTAGGAGGGTTGAATGAGTCAGATAGGGACCTAGGGACCTCCACCTTAGGTAGGAAAATAGAGGAAGAGATGGATGAAGAGATTACGATGGATGAGATTGAAAGATATGTTAACACGTTAAAGAAGGACAAGGCCCCTGGAATGGATGGTATCCCAAATGAATTCTACAGAGAGGGTGGTCAGGGAGCAGTTGAGGGAATGCATGAGCTGTTCAAGCTCATATGGAGGGAGGAAAGAGTACTTGAAACGTGGAATGAAAGTAGAGTTACTCTGATACACAAAGGAAGAAACAAGAGTAAGAGGGAGATTAAGAACTATAGGCCAATAGCAGTGTGTGACACGGTGTGCAAGATTTTCTGTGGTATACTGAATGATAGGCTGTGTTAAGTGGTTGAAAGAAATGAGGTAATGGGTGAGGAACAGAATGGTTTTAGAAAAAACAGGAGAGGCGAGGACAACATGTATGTAGTGAATGAAGTGATTGAGAGAGCAAGGAGGGATGGGAGGAAGAAATACCTAGCTCTAATAGATATTGAGAAAGCGTATGACAGGGTGAATAGGCGAATGCTGTGTAAGGTTCTGAAAAGGATTGGCATGAGTGAGAAGGTTGTTCGGATAATTAGCAGCATGTATGTGAACACGAGGGCAAAGCTTAGTATGGGAGACATGGAGACAGGATGGGTGAATAGTAAGAAAGGAGTGAGACAGGGTTGCGTCCTTTCTCCTTTACTGTTCGGATTGTATGTTGAAGAACTGGCAGTGAGAGTGAAACGTACGGGTCTAGGTGTGAAAGTGGGGAATGACGTGCTGAGTGTGCTGATGTATGCGGATGACGTGGTAGTCCTTAGTGAAAACCATAATGATTTGCAAGAGATGTTGAATGCAGTAACAGAATATGGCAGAGATTTTAATGTGAATTTCAGTAAAGAGAAAAGCCAAGTATTAGTGGTGAATGGGGATGACTCTGATAGCGACAGGACCAGAAAGTTAGGTGGGAATGAAATAAGGAGGACGAAAGAGTATAAGTATTTGGGTATTTGGTTGGATGAAAAAGGATATGAGAGGACGAAACATGAGAGGATAGCAAGGGCAAACCAGTGGGTTGGAAGGTTAGGCAGTGTGGCTAGGTATAGGGCCAACAAGTATGAAGTGGTGAGAGGGCTGTTGTCATAGGGGATTTTTTGTCTACACTCCCTTTACAATATTTATTGTAAGTAAGTAACAATATAATTATTATGTAGAACTCGTGATGATAAAACTGTAGGATATGTACCAGCCTTCCGACACCAACCTCTATTCACTCACCTTCGGAGGCTCTGTAGGGCCTAAGTTTAAATCTTAATGTACCCAGAGTGTTTGGCTAAGTAAACAAGTAGACATACTTCTTTAGTTTATTTAAATAAGTTCACCCTGAAAAAGAAGTCATGATTAAGACTCACACCCCATTCACTCGCTACCTGGCTATAAAACTTAATTGTAAGCCTTACGAGTTTCCTTACTCCACTTAAGACCTTCCTCTCTCGAGGAGGTAGTGTGTGCGTGCACACGAGGGCGCGAGTGCGCGCGGGAGTACACACGAGGGCGTGGGCGCGCGCGGGAGTACACACGAGTGCGTGGGCGGCTCGCAGGCGTGGGTAGCTCCACCGCTCCACAAGACACTCCACTCTCCTCACACTTCCACCTCAGCTCCACACCCGGTTTCTTCTGCAAAGAAACTCCAAGAAACTCCACCTCTCTCCACACAGCTAGACTCAGAGTCACTCCACTCAGAGACGACTCCACTAGCTAGCTCCACATAAAGGCTCAGTCTCACCCAGACGATTCCTCTCTCTCATGAGGCAGGACAAAACCAGACTCCCCTTAGAGACAACTCCACCTAATCCACTTAGCTAAACTCTGGTAGCTGAACGTGATTCCACTTCACACAGCAAGACTCAAGAGTTACGTGGCTAGATGGTTCCTACCATTTCCACTTAGCTACTCCACACAAAGGCAACTCCACACAGCTAGCTAAACTCTGAGTAGCTGTACGTGATTCCACATCACACAGCAAGGCTCCACCGCCTCACACAGCAAGGACTCAGAGCACGTGGCAATATGGGCCCTCCCATTTCCACTTAGCTACTCCACACAAAGGCAACTCCACACAGCTAGCTAAACTCTGAGTAGCTGTACGTGATTCCACATCACACAGCAAGGCTCCACCGCCTCACACAGCAAGGACTCAGAGCACGTGGCAATATGGGCCCTCCCATTTCCACTTAGCTACTCCACACAAAGGCAACTCCACACAGCTAGCTAAACTCTGAGTAGCTGTACGTGATTCCACATCACACAGCAAGGCTCCACCGCCTCACACAGCAAGGACTCAGAGCACGTGGCAATATGGGCCCTCCCATTTCCACTTAGCTACTCCACTCACTAGCTCAGCCTCTCCACACAAAGGCAACTCCACTAGCTAGCTCCACGTGGCTCCACGTGGCTCCACTTACCTTTACTCCACCTCACTCACCACCTAATCCCCACCAGTTTCTTCCCAAAGAAACTCCACGCAATTCCTCACGCCACCATGCAACTGCAGTCCACCCTTTGGACTAATGCAAGATTGCAATGGCGACGCGAGTAACAGCGTGGAAAAAGAATTTCACCCCAACCTGACCTCTCTCAGTCTATGCGCCACACCAACTGACCTCCCGCCCGGCCGGGTCACAACGGCTCACCGCTCCACAGCTCGGTTCACGGACATGCCACTGACTGCCAGAATGCGACACTCTGGTTGTGTTAATTCGCATAACACAACCCCAAATTAACATGCGCGTAAATGTTACACATCATGCAACTATCTCTACAATTAAGTAGACCTGCATGCATGCAGAAAATGTCTCCCAGCCTGATAATACCCCCCCCATGGAGATAAAGCATTTTGGTTTCAACTCACCCATTGTCCAGAATGCCCTGATCTGATTGGGTCAGGCACGGCTACTTTTTGTGACTCACCGAATAAGTATTCGGCTTAAAATTAGCGTCCCCACGTGTGTGGTAGGCACAGTGAAACATTCCAAGCCCTCTCCCATGGGAGCTCACCTCTGACACGTAGGCCCAAATTTCACCCATGACATTCGCCCCTGCTTGAAAAATTTTTACCAAGGGAAAAAATTTGCCAAGAAAAAAAACTGCTGCAGACATTTTCTTAACCGTGCACTTATATGCTACCTGGCTCTGGTCATGCAACCTATTAGAATCCAGACACTCACTCGATCATACCTGTGGTGTGTGTCACTCTACCCTTAGCTCAGATGACAAGACGAGGCGCCCACAAGGAAAAACCCCATATTTACGTTAAATTTCATTCTAAGGGAAAACTCTAGGGCACGGCGCCTTGGTCTGGCTTAGGCTTGCTCAGGCTGTTATACCACATTTAATTTCAAGTGTTATGTAGTGCCTGTATGTTAACACGGTGTAGATGGTAAATATGTGGTGTAAATTGCAGGTGTAACATAGTGGAAATAAATAATCCTGGCTACCTGCCTATTTATCCTATTCAACCACGCCATGCAACACACCATGCAACACACCATGCGCCTTAGACACCATGCACGTAACATTGACTGGACCTCACGTTTACTCGCCAGTAAACGCGACAAAAAAATGCCCTGCACTGCCTCACAACAGTGCCAGTTTCCATTTTTTTTTTCAGAGGCACTACCTCTGGCCCTCTCGTGGCAAAAACACCCATTGCAGGAATATATCCGGAGCTATCACTAGCTCGTGGCAATATGGGCCCTCCCATTTCCACAGCATCAGCTTGTATGTCACTAACTTGCCTCAGGACAACGTCCAGTTACTTTAACACACTCTGGGTTACATTCACGAGTCCCTGTTCGGGCTCCAATTGTCATAGGGGATTTTTTGTCTACACTCCCTTTACAATATTATTGTAAGTAAGTAACAATATAATTATTATGTAGAACTCGTGATGATAAAACTGTAGGATATGTACCAGCCTTCCGACACCAACCTCTATTCACTCACCTTCGGAGGCTCTGTAGGGCCTAAGTTTAAATCTTAATGTACCCAGAGTGTTTGGCTAAGTAAACAAGTAGACATACTTCTTTAGTTTATTTAAATAAGTTCACCCTGAAAAAGAAGTCATGATTAAGACTCACACCCCATTCACTCGCTACCTGGCTATAAAACTTAATTGTAAGCCTTACGAGTTTCCTTACTCCACTTAAGACCTTCCTCTCTCGAGGAGGTAGTGTGTGCGTGCACACGAGGGCGCGAGTGCGCGCGGGAGTACACACGAGGGCGTGGGCGCGCGCGGGAGTACACACGAGTGCGTGGGCGGCTCGCAGGCGTGGGTAGCTCCACCGCTCCACAAGACACTCCACTCTCCTCACACTTCCACCTCAGCTCCACACCCGGTTTCTTCTGCAAAGAAACTCCAAGAAACTCCACCTCTCTCCACACAGCTAGACTCAGAGTCACTCCACTCAGAGACGACTCCACTAGCTAGCTCCACATAAAGGCTCAGTCTCACCCAGACGATTCCTCTCTCTCATGAGGCAGGACAAAACCAGACTCCCCTTAGAGACAACTCCACCTAATCCACTTAGCTAAACTCTGGTAGCTGAACGTGATTCCACTTCACACAGCAAGACTCAAGAGTTACGTGGCTAGATGGTTCCTACCATTTCCACTTAGCTACTCCACACAAAGGCAACTCCACACAGCTAGCTAAACTCTGAGTAGCTGTACGTGATTCCACATCACACAGCAAGGCTCCACCGCCTCACACAGCAAGGACTCAGAGCACGTGGCAATATGGGCCCTCCCATTTCCACTTAGCTACTCCACACAAAGGCAACTCCACACAGCTAGCTAAACTCTGAGTAGCTGTACGTGATTCCACATCACACAGCAAGGCTCCACCGCCTCACACAGCAAGGACTCAGAGCACGTGGCAATATGGGCCCTCCCATTTCCACTTAGCTACTCCACACAAAGGCAACTCCACACAGCTAGCTAAACTCTGAGTAGCTGTACGTGATTCCACATCACACAGCAAGGCTCCACCGCCTCACACAGCAAGGACTCAGAGCACGTGGCAATATGGGCCCTCCCATTTCCACTTAGCTACTCCACTCACTAGCTCAGCCTCTCCACACAAAGGCAACTCCACTAGCTAGCTCCACGTGGCTCCACGTGGCTCCACTTACCTTTACTCCACCTCACTCACCACCTAATCCCCACCAGTTTCTTCCCAAAGAAACTCCACGCAATTCCTCACGCCACCATGCAACTGCAGTCCACCCTTTGGACTAATGCAAGATTGCAATGGCGACGCGAGTAACAGCGTGGAAAAAGAATTTCACCCCAACCTGACCTCTCTCAGTCTATGCGCCACACCAACTGACCTCCCGCCCGGCCGGGTCACAACGGCTCACCGCTCCACAGCTCGGTTCACGGACATGCCACTGACTGCCAGAATGCGACACTCTGGTTGTGTTAATTCGCATAACACAACCCCAAATTAACATGCGCGTAAATGTTACACATCATGCAACTATCTCTACAATTAAGTAGACCTGCATGCATGCAGAAAATGTCTCCCAGCCTGATAATACCCCCCCCATGGAGATAAAGCATTTTGGTTTCAACTCACCCATTGTCCAGAATGCCCTGATCTGATTGGGTCAGGCACGGCTACTTTTTGTGACTCACCGAATAAGTATTCGGCTTAAAATTAGCGTCCCCACGTGTGTGGTAGGCACAGGAAACATTCCAAGCCCTCTCCCATGGGAGCTCACCTCTGACACGTAGGCCCAAATTTCACCCATGACAGCTGTGGAAGGGTATGGCTGTCCCTAGCATTATGTTTGGACTGGAAACCATTGTATGGACAAGAAATGAACTAGATAGAATGGAAGTGGTGCAGAACAAGGCAGGCAGGATAGCACTAGGCGCCAATAGGTATGTGGCAGTGGAAGGCATCAGGGGGGACATGGGATGGAGCACCTTCAGAGAGAGGATGGCAAAGGCAGGGCTGAGGTATAGAGCCAGACTACAGAGAATGGATGAGAACAGATGGGCAAGAAAGGTATATGAATGGAACATGTATGGAAAGTGGATGAAATATTCAATCAAAGTGGAAATGTGGGCGGGTGAACTGGGAATATTTGTGAGAGGTGTTATGAGACATGGGAGTATGGAAGTATGCAAAAGGGAAATAAATCGGCGTGTGGAAGAGAAGGGAAAAGAGGAATGGCGAAGGGGAATGAATGAAAAATCAACACTGGAATGGTATAGAGGGAAGGAGCAGCCAAGGTATGAAAGTTTTTATGATGGGAGCTTTGGGGGTGATTTACTCTTCAGGGCTCGGACAAAGTCATTAGAAGTAAAGAGTCGGGTTAGCAGATGGAAGAATGATGGATGTAAGAGGTGTATGATGTGTGAGAAAGGGGTGGATGAAACAGTGGAACACTTGATGCTGGAATGCGAGAGGTATGAGTATGCAAGGTGTAAGATGTTAGAGGTAGTGGTAGAAGTAATAGGAGTGCAAGAATGGAGTGAGATGAGAGAGAGGAGTGTTAGTAGGCAAATGGAGTACCTGCTGGGGTTGAGTGCGGATTAGAGAAGTAATAGTAGAGTGTTAGAGAGTGTGCAAGAGTTTTTAGACACGTCATGGAGGACAAGAATGAGAGAGAATGAGACAAGCGGCCCCCTAGTTTTAGGGGACCAAATATGAATGAAATGCTGGCAGAGGTAGGAAGGAGTAAATACTTCTAGTTTTTTGCCCCTGTTTTTCCTGCTTCTTCCAGCAGGTGTGTGGAGAAAGCCGATACAAAGGCTACACCGACAGTTTACACTGGGTGACTCCCAACCCAAGTCCAAGTCCAAGTCCAAGTCCAACTCAGAACTCGGAACTCGGAACAAAAAACAAGAAAGAGATGTGAACTTGCTCTCAGAAATTTCTCCAAAACTAGCTTAATATGAAACCAGTGGGCGTTAAAATCATCTACATAGACAATTGAAGACATTTCAATTTGCCACACATCCTTATACCTACAAATTTTTCCTCTCTCACTAACCAGATCATAAAATTGTAGGACGCGTTTTTCCGTAACTCTATTCATAAAGTTTTTGAATGTTTCCCGGTCGTCTGTAGGTTGGTCTTTCAGTCTGCACTGCGGTTCTATGTGCGCGTTCGGTTGGTCGGCGTGGAATTGTATGCACATGATTGTGGCCGTGCAGTCATCTACATAGTACTCAGAGTGAAGTCTCTTGTGGTCGACATATTGAAAGCGGCCCATGATCTGTACGTGAGTGATGTGCATGCCGTCCAAGAAGAATCTTCCGGCACGTTCCTCAAGCTCTTCAATAAACACTTTGATGCAGGGAAAGGTGGTGAGGGTGGTGTGATCAGGACTGTGGTAGCGATGGTTTTAGAGTTTGAATTCTATATCTATATTCAGCGCATGCATTTATTATTAAACTTAAATATCACCTTTCTTTTCTAATTCTTTATTTGCCACTCGATAAAAGCCCCATTGGAACGTGTGGGCGAATTGACTTGAGGGATGTTATTAAGATAAGGGTAGCCTGAAGAAGGTTCTGTTATTTGTCAATATAAGTTAAGGTTTGGTTAATTTATGTTATGTTGTGGTGTCGGGGTTTGTTTTGTTGTTTATTTTAAGTCTTGTTTTAAATCCCACCTCTAAGACACCAGTGTGGTGCCGGGGTTGTGCTGTTGAGTTTTTCTTTACAGGTGATTTTTATTCAATTTACTTTATTTTAAATCTCTATTTTAAAATCCTTATATATTATTGACCTTGCTGCCACCCATGTTTTTTTTGTAAAGGGGCATGGGGGCCCTTTGTGAGATTTTATTTTACTTTAAGGGAAGTTACTTTAAATCAACAATCCAAAAAAAAAAAAAAAAAGTACACTTTTGGTAAAGTAGGTTGAGTTCTCCACAGGACACGTGAGAACGTTGGATGTTTTTCATATCATTGTTTCAAGAGTGTTGTTGAGCACCTCCACGTTACTTACCTTACCACTTACGAGTCAGGGTTTAATTTAAAGAGTTGGTTAGTGAAGTTTTGATATCGAGTATATTTCATTCTTTCAAATTTAATTACTCCCACTAGTATTATCCATTTATAATAGGTGAAAGAGTCACCAGAACTGACTAACTGGTACAAACTAGGTCCGATAACTTTCCTAGGTTTATACAAAGTCACACACGTTATATTCCTCTCGTCTCGAAATCTACAATTTTCCCCCCTCCCACTTTTGAAAATATTTCCCCGGGCATATTATTATTAATTTGGATGATTACTAGGAGTGGTTAAATAACCGTCTCTTAGGATGTTGATCGAAGGATCTCACATCATACTTAATCGAAATTACTGAAGGCTGCCCACTATTGACATACTGTTTATTTTCTGTGTTCCCATATGGGATAGCTACAGGCCCCTAATACTCTTCTATTCTCTGCAATAACTGGTTAACATGGAACTGTGGGGTCACACGTGATCACTGTTCTTAACAAAGGAGAATATATTATGTTAGGCATAATTCCCACTTTGCCCTTGGTTTCCAATGAGTTACATATTGTGATAGTGTTCACTGTGTATTTGTGTTGTCGTGGCGACTGCTGTAACAATACACCATATTAAGACGTGTTTCTGTCTTGAAGGCTAGCGGGAGAAGAGGGGTGTAACATAGCTTCCCTCCTCCCGGATGGAGCGTCCTGCCTGGTAGGTTATCAACTAGTGTTTACCTATTTCCCCGTTGCTTTCCCTTATCTCCTTACGAAATTAATCCCTTAACTAAACAATACAAAGAAAATTTATAGGTAATGTGAGTAAAAACATTTAGAAGGCGTACAGTGTGGGTTTTGAAGGGTGTTACAACCACATAAATAGCGGCCAAGGAATGTTACACTCTCAACTTGGCGGGAAGTCTCTAGCGCGCCAGAATTCAAAAAAGGTATAAACAAAAAAAAAGAAACCTAAAAGGGGGGGGGGCTCATTTCGTGGCATTACAATGTTATATTAATTTAGAAGCTATCAAATGTTTTCTATGACTAAAAGTTGTGGAGTAGGCAGTAGACACCTGCCGCCCGGTGGAATACTCCAGGAGAGGTACTTACGGGGATGTAGGCAGTGCTGCAGACTGAGTGATTCCCCGTGTCCTCTCTTCCCGGTTCCCTTAGTGTCTCATTTACACAAGAGAGCAGCTGCAGCCTGCCCTCTAAAGACAACTTCTTCTACTACCTACATAACATTACTACACCTTACACTTTTACACTCTCTTCAAATCAAAATCTAAAAATGGCTTCACCACACCCAGCCTCGGATTCCCCATCTGGGGAGGGGACCACAAATGTCCCCAGGTCGGACTGCCCCTCTGCTGACGACCTCGGATGTCTTGACACTTCCTCTAATACTTTTACTCTCGATTTCTGCAACATTCGTGGCCTTAGATCTAATTTCCAATCTGTGGAACACCATCTCTCCTCCACTAAACCTCATCTTCTCTTCCTAACTGAAACACAGTTGTCTGTCTACTGACAGCAGCCCCTTCTCTGTTCCCTCCTACTTTCTCTATCCTCATTTTCAATCCAAAGCTGGCTGTTGCGCATATGTGCGTAACGACATTACTTGCTCTCGTGCCCACAATCTTGAATCTTCAGAATTTTCTACCATCTGGCTAAGACTTCAATGTCACTCTCTAACTAAATTCATCTGTGCTGTATATCTCTCACCTAATTCCTCTGACTATGTAAAATTCTTTGACTATTTGACTTCCAAGGTGGAGCATATCCTATCTCACTTTCCTTATGCTGAGATCTCCATTTTAGGGGAATGTTCACCACCAGCTTTGGCTTTCATCTTCTTTCACTGACCAACCTGGTGAACAAATCTTCAACTTTGCTATCCTTCATGACCTAGAGCAGCTAGTGCAGTTCCCTACCCGTATCCCTGACCGCCTTGGAGACACGCCCAACATTCTTGATCTTTTCCTAACTTCCAACCCTTCAGCTTACTCTGTTAAACTTTCCTCTCCGTTGGGCTCCTCCGATCACAATCTTATTTCTGTTACCTGTCCTATCACTCCAGTGCAGCCTTAGGACCCGCCTAAGCAGAGGTGCTTCTGGCATTTCAACTCTGCTAAGTGGGAAGACCTGAGGCAGTACTATTCTGATTTTCCTTGGGATGATTATTGCTACCATGTCAGAGATCCTTCTCTGTGTGCCGAGCGCATAACAGAGGTGATTATCTCTGGCATGGAGCTATACATTCCTCATACTTTCTCTAATACTAAAGCTAAAAAGCCCTGGTTTAACTCTGCTTGTTCTCGTGCTGTCAATGATAGAGAGGCGGCTCACAAACGGTACCGTAGCCATCCATCTGCTGAAACTCATGCCCTATATATTTCTGCCCGTAATCATGCCAAATCTATTCTCCAACTTACTAAAAAGTCTTTCATCAATAGAAAATGTCAAAATCTTTCCAACTCTAACTCTTCTCGTGATTTCTGGCATCTAGCCAATAATATCTCTAACAATTTTACTTCTTCATCTTTCCCTCCTTTAATTCAACCAGCTGGCCCCACAGCTGTCTCTTCTTTCTCTAAAGCTGAACTCTTCGCTCAAACCTTTGCTACCAACTCTACTTTGGATGATACTGGGCATATTCCTCCTACTCCTCCACCCTCTGACTACTTCATCCCTAAAATTAGAATTCTTTATTATGACGTTTTCCAGGCCCTCTCTGGCCTTGATTCTCGGAAGGCTTACGGTCCGGATGGAGTCCCTCCTGTTGTTCTCAAAAACTGTGCTTCCGAACTCGCTCACTGCCTGGTCAAACTCTTTCGTCTGTGTCTCTCTACTTCTACCTATCCTTCTTGCTGGAAGTTTGCTCACATTCAACCTGTCCCTAAAAAGGGTGACCGCTCCAATCCTTCTAACTACCGCCCTATAGCTTTGATTTCCTGCCTTTCTAAAGCCTTTGAATCTGTCCTTAACAAGAAGATAATGAGGCATCTATCAGCTCACAACCTTCTCTCTGATTGCCAGTATGGTTTCCGTAAAGGCCGATCTACTGGTGATCTTCTTGCTTTCCTAACTGAATCTTGGTCATCCTCTTTTAGGGACTTCGGTGAAACCTTTGCTGTCGGCCTTGACATATCGAAAGCCTTCGATAGAGTCTGGCATAAATCTTTAATTTCTAAACTACCCTCCTACGGATTCTATCCTTCTCTCTGTACCTTCGTCTAGTTTCCTTTCCGACCGGTCTATTGCTGCTGTAGTGGACGGTCATTGTTCTTCTCCTAAAACTATCAACAGTGGTGTTCCTCAGGGTTCTGTCCTATCACCCACTCTCTTTTTATTATTCACCAATGATCTCCTAAATCTGACTCAATGCCCTATCCACTCCTATGCTGATGACACCACCTTGCATTTTTCAACGTCGTACAACAGACGCCCAACCCAACAAGAATTAAATGACTCAAGGCGAGATGCTATAGGACGCTTAACTTCTGATCTTTCACTTGTTTCTGATTGGGGCAGAGCAAACCTAGTTTTGTTCAATGCCTCAAAAACTCAATTTCTACAACTATCTACTCGACATAACCTTCCAGATAACTATCCCCTCTTCTTCAATGACACTCAACTTCCCCTCTCCACCACATTAAACACACTCGGTCTATCCTTTGCTAAAAATCTAAACTGGCAATTTCATATCTCTACTCTTGCTAAATCAGCTTCCAAGAAGTTAGGTGTCCTATGGCGTCTGCGTCCATTTTTCTCTCCCTCTCAGCTGCTTGCTCTGTACAGGGGCCTTATCCGCCCATGTATGGAGTATGGCTCACATGTCTGGGGGGGGCTCAACTCACACAGCTCTTTTAAACAGGGTGGAGTCTAAAGCTTTTCGTCTCATCAACTCTCCTCCTCTAACTGACTTTCTTGATTCTTTAAGTCACCGCCGCAATGTTGCATCTTTATCTATCTTTTACCGCTATTTTCATGCTGACTGCTCTTCTGAACTTGCTAACTGCATGCCTCCCCCCCCTCCCGCGGCCTCGCTGCACAAGACTTTCTACTTCTTCTCATCCTTATTCTGTCCATCTTCCTAATGCAAGAGTTAACCAGTATCTTCACTCTTTCATCCCTTACACTGGTAAACTCTGGAACTCTCTTCCTTTGTCTGTTTTTCCACCTGCCTATGACTTGAACTCTTTCAAGAGAGGAGTGTCAAGACACCTCTAATGTTAACTGGATCTTCACCCCTTCATTCTATTCTCCTACTGTCCTCTTTACAGGGTCTGGCGACAAGCGGGATTTTTTTTTTTACTTATTTGTTTTCCCCTAGCTATTGCCCTTTTAATGTAAAAAAAAAATAAATAAAGACGCCATTTTCTTTCGTAGCCACACGTCATTACGGTGAAGATGTAAAAATTTACTGAAAAAAATAGCTTTGTTTGCATAACCTTTCCAGAGCTGCAGTTAAATAAGCCTAACCAAAACTAAACGTAACTTAACGTAACCAAACCAAACTAAACCTAGAAAAAAAGTATATATCGTATTTTTTTTCTGTAATTCATCGGCATAACTGTTTGGTGTGATCTGAACAAGAATCTGAGGTTGAATTTGCAGTGCATTATAAAGGTAACGAGATATCAAATGGCTCATGACCTAACCTAACTAAACCAAACCTAACCAAACCAAACCTAACCTAACTCTTTATTCCGTGCTCTCTAATAGGTGAACTTCTAACATAACGTACTCCAAGATGGCGGAAAGTACGTTACTTCTGGATTTAAGACAACAGGCGATGGAGTTACGCCACCAGAATGCACAGATACGCAAACAATTAGGACTAGAACTTGCTAAATTGGTTCCGCTAACACCAAATCTACCACGACGGAACACACAGAACAAAGATAGTGGTTGATTGATTGATTGGTGACAATAGATCATGGTGCCGCAACATCGAGGTCATATGGCACCGTACTAAAAACACTAAAAATTAAAAAGCTACTTAAATACTACATAGAAGGAGAAATAAATCTACAGGAGGTGGAGAAAGTAACTTTCCTGTAGGAATTTTAACACTTCATGTCCCGGGGAGAGTGCCTCCTCCCCCAGCACCAGAGAGAGAGAGAAACTCTCATCTCTGCCCCGACACTGGGCGAGTTACTGCTCTCGCAATTCCCTCAGACTGGGAGGGACGGGGCAGGTAGTTACTTGACGTGAGGCGCCAGTCTTAGCTAGCTCATCTGCCTTCTCGTTCCCTTTAACAGAGACATGGGCTGGTACCCAACAAAAACAAATTCTGTGCCCACGACGGGCTGCTAGTACGAGCCAGTTGAAAATTTCTGAGACTATTGGATGTTATTAAAATCCTCAAGGGCTGACAAAGCTGCTCTGGAGTCTGAAAAAATAACAAAACCTCCAACATTCAAGGTAAAAAGAGATTTTATCGCTACTAAAATGGCCCACAGCTCTGCGGTAAAAATTGATGTACAGGGGGGTAGACTGCCGCACCGGGTAAAATCAGGGAAGACAGCTCCAAATCCGACGCCTGCATCCGATTTGGAGCCGTCAGTAAAAATGGGCGTGCAACCCTCATGTACGGAGGCATGATCGGTGAACAAAGTCCTCGCAGCATGCTCCGACATAGCACTCTTGTTAGCCGGCATGTAACGGCAATACGATACTGCAGGCCGCTTCCACGGCGGGACATGCAATAATCGTGGGACAGCTATGGCAGGGCGAGGAAGGGACAACTCTTCAATCACGCCACGAGCCCGAAAGCCAAAAGGCTGTGGGAAGTGCGGGTGCTGGGTGAAAGTGGCGTCCCGTGAAGTGTCCGTCACAGCACTGTAAGTGGGATCACCATAGAGACTTTGGCATCTGAACCACAAACGTGCCATCTGAGTCTGACGGTGAAGGTCGAGGGGTAACACTCCTGCATCTACGAGTAGACTGGGGATTGGGCAAGACAGAAAGGCGCCCGTCGCCAGTCTGATTCCACCGTGATGTACAGAGTCGAGAGTACGAAGGCGAGGGGATGTGGCTGAAGCGTAGACTTGGGAACCGTAATCTAACTTCGACAGAACGAAACAGTGATATAAACGGAGGAGAATGGTGCGGTCAGCTCCACAAAACACATGGGAAAGAAAGCGGAGCAGGGACATCCGCCGCTGGCAAGCAGCTTTCAGGTCCCGCAGGTGTGGCAACCATGTAAGGCGTCTGTCAAATATTAAGCCCAAGAATCGAGTCGTTTCAACTACTGGCAGTCTCCTGCCATAGAGGTATAGGTCTGAATCCCTAAACTCACCTCTGCTTCGAGAAAAAAGCATAGCAACCGTCTTTGTGGGGGAACAGTTAAAACCATGACTATCGGCCCAACGGGTGACCCGGCCAAGAGCCAACTGGATGTGTCGCTCTGCCACATCGAGACGAGAGGAAGCGTAGGAGAGGGAAAAGTCATCAGCGTATAGCGTGCATCGAAAGTCCCGGTGGACGCACTCGGTGATGCTATTGATGGCAACGCTCAATAGAGTGACACTGAGGACACTACCTTGTGGGACTCCTTCTTCTTGCTCAAAAGAGCTAGAAAGAGCAGTGCCCACCCTCACCCTAAAAGTACGGTCCTGTAAAAAAGACCGGAGGAACAGAGGGAGGTGACCCCTGAGTCCAACCGTATGGAGAGCTCGTAGAATGCCATACCTCCAGGTGGTGTCGTATGCCTTTTCAAGGTCGAAAAAGACGCTCACAACCCGCTGCCTGCAAGCAAAAGCTTGGCAGATAGTGTTTTCTAATCGCAGAAGAGCGTCTAAAGTAGAGCGAGATCGACGAAAACCACACTGTACTGCCGAAAGATGGGCACACTTCTCAAGGAACCAGACTAGACGAGTGTTAACCATCTTCTCCAAAACTTTAATCATGCAAACGGTAAGGGCAATGGGTCGATAGTTAAGGGGGAGTGAGGCGTCCTTTCCAGGCTTGGGGATTGGGATGACTATAGCAGACTTCCAGGAGGGTGGTACGTATCCGTCACTCCACATCCTATTAAACAATCCTAGGAGGAAGGACAGTGATCCAGAATTTAGGTGACGGATCATTGAATATGTAATGTTATCTGCCCCTGGGGAAGAGTCCTTACAAGAAGATAAAGCTGAACGCAGTTCCGGTGGAGAGTAAGGGACATTGTAGTTTTCACCCCCACGAGATGAAAAGTCTAGTTGGCAAGCCTCGTCTGCCTCAAACTGGTGACGCACTGCTGGAGATCTCGAGGCCCGGCTGGACACCAAAGAAAAAGTCTCAGCGAGTGTGTTGGCTACCGCCTGGCTGTTAGATACCTTATCCCCGTTGACATGGAGGACCGGAGGCGGGCCTGGAGAGAACTTTCCTGCTATATTCCGCACGCGCTTGAATACCTGCGACATAGGTGTCTGCACGTTCAATGTGGAGACAAAAGATGCAAGGGACTTACGGCGAGCATCCTTGAGGACTCGACGAGCCTTAGCTCTAGCCAGTCTGTATTGTCCAAGGAAAAGTTCGGTTTTGTGTCGACGGTACCTACCAAAAGCTCGACGACGCTCTGTCACTGCCTGTCTACACTCATCAGACCACCAGGGGACCGGTCGGCGCTTGGTAAACCCTGTGGTCTTAGGGATGGAAAGCTCACCAGCTCGCTGGAGTATAGATGTAAAATACTCGACAGCGCTCTCTATGTCTAAAAACTCATCAACCTCGCAGTCAACTAGGGCAAGTTGTTTAAAAAGTCCCCAGTCAGCGCGGTCTAGCCGCCAGCGGGGGACACGGGGTAAGGGGAGGACGTCGGGAGAAGACAGGAGTATAGGGTAGTGGTCACTCCCACAAAGATCTCCTGTGACGCTCCATGTGAAGTCAAGTAGGGTGTCGGGAGAACACAATGATAAATCTAGAGCCGAGGTGGTGTCTGTCTGGATGTGGTAGTGTGTATGGTCACCGGTGTTAAAGATACCTAGATCTAAGGCTTCAACCACAGTGGCAATCATTGCTCCCCTGGGGTTGATAAGTGTATCTCTCCACAGGGTGTGCCGACCATTAAAATCTCCTAAAATAATAAACGGGGAAGGCAATTGCTGGACTAGGGAAACGAAGTCCTCTCTGTCTACTGGAGAATTGGGAGGGAGGTATAAAGAGCAGACAGTGTAAGTTCTCCGGAGGTGGAGCTGGACAGCCACCAGCTGCAGGGGGGAGACAATATTAAAAGAGGTAAAAGCAATGCCTCGTGAGTTATCTAAAAAAATTGCTGTTCCACCATGATGGCCTTGCGCGCAATCATGAGGAGAGTAAAAGCCAGAGTAACCCCTGGGTGTAGGATGGGAGGACGAACCAATCATAGTCTCCTGCAGAAAGACACAGACCGGCTGGTGTCTTCGCAGGAGTAAACTGAGCTCCTCCTAATTCCCTCTCAACCCACGAAGGTTCCACTGTAAAATATTAAAAATATTAAAATTAACGGTGCGTGGGGAGGCCCCTAGAGGAGACCCTCCCAACACCAGTATCCTTCTTGCTCTTACCCTGCCTAATGGCAGTGGCTAGAGCAGTGGAGGCAGTGGACAATCGCCTTGCAGTCTTTCCTAGCCCAATGGCCAGTGAGGTGGCCACAGCAGCAGGAGCAGTGATGACGGCGTGAGCCGACAACGAGGTAGGAGTGACGGCCGGAGCCGACACCAAGGAGGGAGTAACGGCCGTAGCCGACACAGGGGCGGGAGTAACGGCCAGAGCCGTCACCGGGGCAGGAGTGTTGGTCGAAGTAAACACCGAGGTGGGAGTGACGGTCGGAGCCGACACCAGGGGGGGAGTGACGACCGGGGCCGACACCGGGGTGGGAGTGACGGCCGGAGCCGACACCGGGGTGGGAGTGACGGCCGGAGCCGACACCGGGGTGGGAGTGACGGCCGGAGCCGACACCGGGGTTGAAGTGACGGCCGGAGCCGACACCGGGGTAGAAGTGACGGCCGGAGCCGACACCGGGGTGGGAGTGACGGCCGGAGCCTACACCTGGGTGGGAGTGACGGTCAGAACCGACACCGGGAAGGAAGTGACGGCCGAAGCCGACACAGGGGTAGGAGTGACAGCCGGAGGCGACACTGGTGGGGGCCTTCGAGGCCCACCAGAGGGTATAGAAGATCGTGCCTCCTTAGGAAGGGGCACCTCACTTCTGCTACGCTTATGGTGTGATGGCGTAGCAGTAGGGGCCTGAGTGAGTTCCTCTGACACCTCCATAGATGTAGAGGGCAGAGCAGCAGGAGCAACAGCATTTTTAATGGAATCATTCTGTGGCTCAGCCACTTGGTGCACTGTAGTAGTCGTTTTGCGTAGTTGACGTCTATTATTATGAGAGGAAAGCATAGTTGCATAAGTCACTCCTGGACGTATATGCGTAGTAAGAACTCTACGCTTTGCCTCGGCAAAATCAATTTTCTCCGTGGTCCTGATGGAGAGTACTTCCCTCTCAAATCTGTAGCGGTCGGAGTCTTTTGAGTAAGCTGGGTGAGGTCCGTGGCAGTTAAATCAGGAGACAGGACCAGGGCAGGTCGTGCCATCGTGATCCGTTGTACCACAGGACGGGCACACCGCTGGTAGGCCATCTTGTAACCTACGGCAGGAACGACTGACATGTCCGAATGGCTGACAGTGATAGCATCGCCTAGGGGACGGTATGTATGCTTTTACTGGGAGGCGGAGCCACGTCAGTTTGACAACTTCAGGCAGTTTGAGTCGGTCGAAAGTGAGAAAGAGGGTAGGGGTGGGAACAAGAACTCCATGAACTTTCCTTTGTAGACGATCAACTCCTACAACACCCTGATCACTCAGTTCGTGTAGAAGCTTTTCGTTTGAGTAGCGCATGACGTCACGAGAAAAGATGACCCCCTTACACTGGTTGAGGGTAGCGTGTGGAGTACACGCCACCTGCGTTCCAGGGACAGAGGAGATCGCTCTGAGGCGAGCACTCTCTTCCGGGGACGACACCTCCACTAGGAGACTACCATCCCTTTGTGAGGAGACCTTAGGCTCGCGTCCACAAACTTTAATGAGTGCTCGATGTACGTCAAATATGTCTAGATCCATAACAGACACACCATCAAGAGACTTGATGACAAGGAATTGTACATAATATGCCGGCTCGAAAGTACCTGGTAGAGTCTGAATGAGAGGGCCTGGAAAGCCCTTCATTGCGTTAACGCGTCTTTGTTTTCTTGGTTTATAATTAAAAAATTCTCGGTTCGAATCTGTAGAATTCGAAGCGGAGGGGACAGTGGTCCCAGTTGCACCACCCGTGGCACGGAAAGGCTCAAGTGTGGCGATAAGGGAAGATTGAGAAGAAGAAGCCGGGGACGAGCGGACGTCAGGGAGCGAGCTTGGTCGCGAAAGTGGTGGTGAAGATGCCATATAATATTAAGAAAACATTCGCTTCCCCACCCCCCCACCCACCACGGAGCCCAACAAGGGAGGGATGTATGTTGAGGCACGACGGCTCCCAACAGCACTAGGGGTAGTGGGGGAAGTATACGCAGCCACTGCCTGGAGTGAGGTGGCAGCCGCGGGACCGTTGCGGTGCCCACCAGACAGCAGCCGCTTGACCCTAGCCAACGCATGACCAGCCGATTGATCCAGTGGGGCCACACTGGACCACCTGTCTTACCCCAACTCCCCCACCAAAGAAGTGTGTTGTCCACCGCAGGGAACTACCTCCTGCCCTGCGGTGGACTCAACTCCCAGATGAGGGAGCGCGGGGGGTATACAGGACGCCACGCACGGCAAACACGCTGGGAGGCTTAGTCCTGCCCTAGATGTTGACGGGTAAGGATGAGCAACATTACCGGTAGGCCTCCTCTACCAGTGATGAAGGGGGAGTGCTTGGTCCACGAGGCCGACGGACACCAACCCTACAGAGACGGACAGGGCCCCACAGGAGGGGGCGCCCCCGACCACGCTTCAAGCCCCGCCACCACATCAAGGTGACTCCCCACGGCGGGGCAAAGATAGTGAAAGTGACATCAAGCTGACGTATCCTAAGAAAACAGAGCCACTTGCCCTCCACGACCACTCCATCCGTCCCCAAAAAATATAGCCACCTATCAAAAGAATCAGCCCGGAAGAAGGTAAGATGAGGTTCCCTGCTCCTAACTCCTAACTTATTCACACCCTGTATTGTGTTAGGTTAGGGTAGTGTTTCCTAACCTAAATAGTGTTAAATAGGACTAGCAACCCTAATTGTGTGAATGCGTAGTTATAAATCCAACCATTTTCATGTTAGTTATATTTGCAAATGTTGATGAGGTTATGTTATTCTACTTATATTAGTAGGTTTATATTACTAACACACACAATCTTTACACTGTCTTACTTAAAAGCAAAATGTGACCACCTGTTGAAGGATTTTTTTTATTTATTTATTATTTGTTTTTAAGACCCTCCAGTTAGGTTATGTTAGGTTGAGAGTCAGTCTTTATAATACAATGACTTTTACAGCTGTGGAAGCAGGGACGAAGAGGCAGTTGAGGGCCTCTCCCTGCACCAAACTGTTTATTAAAGAGCTCGAGGAATGTGCCGGAAGATTCTTCTTGGACGGCAGACACATCACTAACGTACATATCATGGGACGTTTTCAATATGTGGAGCACAAGAGACTTCACTCTGAATATTATGTAGATGACTGCACGGCCACGATCATTTGCATACAATTCCACGCCGACCAACCAAACGTGCACATAGAACCCCGGATCAGACCCAAAGACCAACCTACAGACCACCGGGAAACATTAAAAAATTTTGTGACGAGTGACGGAAAAACGCGTCCTACAATATTTTGATCTAGTTAGTGTGAGAGGAAAAATTTGTAGGTATAAGGATGTGTGGCACATTAAAATATCTTCAATTGTCTATGTAGATGATATTAACGCCCACTGGTTTCATATTAAATTAGTTGTGAAGGAGAGAGAGTTGCAATGGGAACAGAAGAAGAAGCAGCAGGAATTGAAAGGAGAGGCAGAAGGAATAGAAGAAGAGGCAGCAGGAATTGAAGGAGAGGGAGAAGGAACAGAAGAAGAGGCAAGAGGAATTGGAGAGAGTGCAGAAGAGAAAGAGGGAGGAGAGGCTGAAGAGGCAGAAAGAAATGTTGGAAAAGGAACAGAATGAAATTAAGGAAAGAGAAAAGAGAAAGGAATAATGATAAGGAGATAACTACATCTTTGATTATTTATTTTGTTGTTGTTTTTGTTTGAAAGGAAAATCATTGTTTTATTTTTTTTATTGGTGAAAGTAAAATTATACTGATTTTTCATTTATTTTTATTGTTTGAAAGTAAAATTGTAATGTTTTTTTGTTTTTATTTTTACTGTTGGAAGGAAAATTATAATGATTATTTATTTTTACTGTTGAATGGAAAAATACAAAAGTTAATTTTTTTTACTGTTGAAAGGAAAAATATAAAAGTTAATTATTTTTACTGTTGAAAGGAAAAATAAAAATAAAGTTAACTATTTTTACTGTTGAAAGGAAAAATATATAAGTAAATTGATTTTACTGTTGAAAGGAAAAACATAAAAGTTAATTATTTTTACTGTTGAAAGGAAAAATATAAAAGTTAATTATTTCTACTGTTGAAAGGAAAAATATAAAAATTTATTTATTTTACTGTTGAAAGGAAAAATATAATTGAGTTAGTGTTCCTGTCATCCCTGTTTATATTTATTTATATTTATTTAGGTATTGGTTATTTAATTCATGTGATATATAATTATTATATTAACATTTGTGATATTGAAACATGATCTCATTAAAAAAATAAAATCATATGCTACCTCTTATATTAATGGATTATATTCTCATATTATTATTCTTATGTTATTCGTTATAAGGAAAATACATGTGTCCATTTTCAATAATTATAATAACACCATCATCCTGTGTGTAATTATTGTTAATTAAATCCATAATACTATTTTTCTACAAGGTAAAGTTAAAAGTATATCTTTCTTCCTTCACTACAGCAAATTATTATTATTATTATTATTATTATTATTCGGGTCATTTATTGTACTGAAAATTAAGGAACGTTTATATTTTGGGCTTTAATATTATATATATATTTAAAAAATTATTTGTTTTTTATCCTTTATCCTACAATAGTCTAAAAA
>JAPQNM010000568.1:40000-65000 GCA_029783475.1 Metacarcinus magister
GCAACCAGGTAAGGCGTCTGTCAAATATTAAGCCCAAGAATCGAGTCGTTTCAACTACTGGCAGTCTCCTACCATAGAGGTATAGGTCTGGATCCCTAAACTCACCTCTGCTTCGAGAAAAAAGCATAGCAACCGTCTTTGTGGGGGAAAAGTTAAAACCATGACTATCGGCCCAACGGGTGACCCGGCCAAGAGCCAACAGGATGTGTCGCTCGGCCACATCGAGATGAGAGGAAGCGTAGGAGAGGGAAAAGTCATCAGCGTATAGCGTGCATCAAAAGTCCCGGTGGACGCACTCGGTGATGCTATTGATGGAAACGCTTAATAGAGTGACACTGAGGACACTACTTTGTGGGACTCCTTCTTCTTGCTTAGAAGAGCTAGAAAGAGCAGTGCCCACCCTCACCCTAAAAATACGGTCCTGTAAAAAAGACCGGAGGAACAGAGGGAGGTGACCCCTGAGTCCAACCGTATGGAGAGCTCGTAGAATGCCATATCTCCAAGTGGTGTCGTATGCCTTTTCAAGGTCGAAAAAAACGCTCACAACCCGCTGCCTGCAAGCAAAAGCTTGGCAGATAGTTTTTTCTAATCGCAGAAGAGCGTCTAAAGTAGAGCGAGATCGACGAAAACCACACTGTACTGCCGAAAGATGGCCACCCTTCTCAAGGAACCAGACTAGACGAGTGTTAACCATCTTCTCCAAAACTTTAATCATGCAAACGGTAAGGGCAATGGGTCGATAGCTAAGGGGGAGTGAGGCGTCCTTTCCAGGCTTGGGGATTGGGATGACTATAGCAGACTTCCAGGAGGGTGGTACGTATCCGTCACTCCACATCCTATTAAATAATCCTAGGAGGAAGGACAGTGATCCAGAATTTAGGTGACGGATCATTGAGTATGTAATGTTATCTGCCCCTGGGGAAGAGTCCTTACATGAAGATAAAGCTGAACGCAGTTCTGGTGGAAAGTAAGGGACATTGTAGTTTTCACCCACACGAGATGAAAAGTCTAGTTGGCGAGCCTCGTCTGCCTCAAACTGGCGACGCACTGCTGGAGATCTCGAGGCCCGGCTGGACACCAAAGAAAAGGTCTCAGCGAGTGTGTTGGCTACCGCCTGGCTGTTAGATACCTTATCCCCGTAGACATGGAGGACCGGAGGTGGGCCTGGAGAGAACTTTCCTGCTATCTTCCGCACGCGCTTGAATACCTGCGACATAGGTGTCTGCACGTTCAATGTGGAGACAAAAGATGCAAGGGACTTACGGCGAGCATCCTTGAGGACTCGACGAGCCTTAGCTCTAGCCAGTCTGTATTGTCCCCGGAAAAATTCGGTTTTGTGTCGACGGTACCTACCAAAAGCTCGACGACGCTCTGTCACTGCCTGTCTACACTCATCAGACCACCAGGGGACCGGTCGGCGCTTGGTAAACCCTGTGGTCTGAGGGATGGAAAGCTCACCAGCTCGCTGGAGTATAGATGTAAAATACTCGACAGCGCTGTCTATGTCTAAAAACTCATCAACCTCGCAGTCAACTATGGCAAGTTGTTTAAAAAGTCCCCAGTCAGCGCGGTCTAGCCGCCAGCGGTGGACACGGGGTAAGGGGAGGACGTCGGGAGAAGACAGGAGTATAGGGTAGTGGTCACTCCCACAAAGATCTCCTGTGACGCTCCATGTGAAGTCAAGTAGGGTGTCGGGAGAACACAATGATAAATCTAGGGCCGAGGTGGTGTCTGTCTGGATGTGGTAGTGTGTATGGTCACCGGTGTTAAAAATACCTAGATCTAAGGCTTCAACCACAGTGGCAATCATTGCTCCCCTGGGGTTGATAAGTGTATCTCCCCACAGGGTGTGCCGACCATTAAAATCTCCTAAAACAATAAACGGGGAAGGCAATTGCTGGACTAGGGAAACGAAGTCCTCTCTGTCTACTGGAGAATTGGGAGGGAGGTATAAGGAGCAGACAGTGTAAGTTCTCCTGAGGTGGAGCTGGACAGCCACCAGCTGCAGGGGGGAGACAATATTAAAAGAGGTAAAAGCAATGCCTCGTGAGTTATCTAAAAAAATTGCTGTTCCACCATGATGGCCTTGAGCGCGATCATGAGGAGAGTAAAAGCCAGAGTAACCCCTGGGTGTAGGATGGGAGGACGAACCAATCATAGTCTCCTGCAGACAGACACAGACCGGCTGGTGTCTTCGCAGGAATAGACTGAGCTCCTCCCAATTCCCTCTCAACCCACGAAGGTTCCACTGTAAAATATTAAAAATATTAAAATTAACGGTACGTGGGGAGGCCCCTAGAGGAGACCCTCCCAACACCAGTATCCTTCTTGCTCTTACCCTGCCTAATGGCAGTGGCTAGAGTAGTGGAGGCAGTGGACAATCGCCTTGCAGTCTTTCCTAGCCCAGTGGCCAGTGAGGTGGCCACAGCAGCAGGAGCAGTGATGACGGCGTGAGCCGACACCGGGGCAGGAATGACGGCCGGAGCCGACACCAAGGCGGGAGTAACGGCCGTAGCCGACACAGGGGCGGGAGTAACGGCCAGAGCCGTCACCGGGGCAGGAGTGTTGGTCGAAGTCAACACCGAGGTGGGAGTGATGGTCGGAGCCGACACCAGGAGGGGAGTGACGACCGGGGTCGACACCGGGGTGGGAGTGACGGCCGGAGCCGACACTGGGGTGGGAGTGACGGCCGGAGCCGACACCGGGGTGGGAGTGACGGCCGGAGCCGACACCGGGGTAGAAGTGACGGCCGGAGCCGACACCGGGGTGGGAGTGACGGCCGGAGCCGACACCTGGGTGGGAGTGACGGTCAGAGCCGACACCGGGGAGGTAGTGACGGCCGAAGCCGACACAGGGGTAAAAGTGACGGCCGGAGCCGACACTGGTGGGGGCCTTCGAGGCCCACCAGAGGGTATAGAGGATCGTGCCTTAGGAAGGGGCACCTCCTCGAGGGAGTCCTCACTTCTCCTACGCTTATGGTGTGATGGCGTAGCAGTAGGGGCCTGAGTGAGTTCCTCTGACACCTCCATAGAGGTAGAGGGAAGAGCAGCAGGAGCAACAGCATTTTTAATGGAATCATTCTGTGGTTCAGCCACTTGGTGCACTGTAGCAGTCGTTTTGCGTAGTTGACGTCTATTATTAAGAGAGGAAAGCATAGTTACATAAGTCACTCCTGGACGTATATGCGTAGTAAGAACTCTACGCTTTGCCTCGGCAAAATCAATTTTCTCCGTGGTCCTGATGGAGAGTACTTCCCTCTCAAATCTGTAGCGGTCGCAGTCTTTTGAGTAAGCTGGGTGAGGTCCGTGGCAGTTAAAACAGGAGACAGGACCAGGGCAGGTCGTGCCATCGTGATCCGTTGTACCACAGGACGGGCACACCGCTGGGAGGCCATCTTGCAACCTACGGCAGGAACGACTGACATGTCCGAATGCCTGACAGTGATAGCATCGCCTAGGGGACGGTATGTATGCTTTTACTGGGAGGCGGAGCCACGCCAGTTTGACAACTTCAGGCAGTTTGAGTCGGTCGAAAGTGAGAAAGAGGGTAGGGGTGGGAACAAGAACTCCATTAACTTTTCTTTGTAGACGATCAACTCCTACAACACCCTGATCACTCAGTTCGAGTAGAAGCTTTTCGTTTGAGTAGCGCATGACGTCACGAGAAAAGATGACCCCCTTACACTAGTTCAGGGTAGCGTGTGGAGTACACGCCACCTGCGTTCCAGGGACAGAGGAGATCACTCTGAGGCGAGCACTCTCTTCCGGGGACGACACCTCCACTAGGAGACTACCATCCCTTTGGGAGGAGACCTTAGGCTCGCGTCCACAAACTTTAATGAGTGCTCGATGTACGTCAAATATGTCTAGATCCATAACAGACACACCATCAAGAGACTTGATGACAAGGAACTGTTCGTAATATGCCGGCTCGAAAGTACCTGGTAGAGTCTGAATGAGAGGGCCTGAAAAGCCCTTCTGTGCGTTAACGCGTCTTTGTTTTCTAGGCTTATAATTCAAAAATTCTCGGTTCGAATCTGTAGAATTCGAAGCGGAGGGGACAGTGGTCCCAGTTGCACCACCCGTGGCCCGGAAAGGCTCAAGCGTGGCGATAAGGGAAGATCGAGAAGAAGAAGCCGGGGACGAGTGGACGTCAGGGAGCGAGCTTGGTCGCGAAAGTGGTGGTGAAGATGCCATAAAATAATAAGAAAACATTCGCTTCCCCACCCCCCCACCCACCACGGAGCCCAACAAGGGAGGGATGTATGTTGAGGCACGACGGCTCCCAACAGCCCTAGGGGTAGTGGGGGAAGTATACGCAGCCACTGCCTGGAGTGAGGTGGCAGCCGCGGGACCGTTGCGATGCCCACCAGACAGCAGCCGCTTGACCCTAGCCAACGCATGACCAGCCGATTGATCCAGCGGGGCCACACTGGACCACCTGTCTTACCCCAACTCCCCCACCAAAGAAGTGTGTTGTTCACCGCAGGGAACTACCTCCTGCCCTGCGGTGGACTCAACTCCCAGATGAGGGAGCGCGGGGAGTATACAGGACGCCACGCACGGCAAACACGCTGGGAGGCTTAGTCCTGCCCTAGATGTAGGCGGGTAAGGACGAGCAACATCACCGGTAGGCCTCCTCTACCAGTGATGAAGGGGGAGTGCTTGGTCCACGAGGCCGACGGACACCAACCCTACAGAGACGGACAGGGCCCCGCAGGAGGGGGCGCCGCCGACCACGCTTCAAGCCCCGCCACCACATCAAAGTGACTCCCCACGGCGGGGTTGACTGAAGGAACTGAGACCTGAGTGTGCAGTTGACTGCTGCCCGAATACGGGAACGGGACAAGTCCAACATCGTCCCCCTTAGCTGTAGCGGCCAGTAATTTTTATAAGTACTAAGTAATACAAAGAAGTAAAAATGAAGAACAGACAACAACAGTCCTGCTGGACCTAACAAGGCTGTCCGTGTAACTACACTACTACTATAATATTTATTTGATAGACAAATGGACAGCAAAGTGAAAGACTACTCCCAACCCATCCCTCTCTCCAGCTGAAGCTGGCTGGAAGAGGAAGTGATACCATGTAGTATAGACAAACTATCATAAAATTTATATAAAAAAGCGAGTAAACAGGAGTAGGCGGTGGCCTAGTGGCTAGCAGAGGGGAGGGGGGGCATAGCTCAGGGTTCTGAGTTTGGGTCCCCCGACAGGCTGACCACTTTTATATGGAATAAACGCCGAATGGCCAAAGATCACCCACATGCTGCCATAACACCCTCTTGCAAAGTTACATGTATAGAAGAACTACCGCGGAGCATGAGCCTTTCTCAACAACAACAACAACAACAAAACAACAACAAGAACGAGGCGTCACTATAAAAAAAATCGAAAACCTGTGCTACTAACGGGCAGAGGCTGACCACCAAAATAGAGCCTCCATCGTGCCTACCGGCGCTATAGGTACATGAAATAGAAAAAAAGTAACTATTGCTATTGCTACCACTGAAAAGAAAATTTACGCATGGATGAAATACTCAATTTGGTGAACTGATACCAAGTACTGATCGATTTTTTTCTTAAACGATTATATTGTGTTACTGTTACCTATTTGTGATGGAAGCTATGGCTTCACACGTTTTTCGTTGCTATGCGATAGAGTGGTGTAGGCGCCCACACCCTTGTCAGTTGAGGCTGGCCGCACCTGCTTCGAAACCAGAAAATTCCAGTAGGGATTAGCAGCCCTCGTCTGTTGAGGTAGGCCTCTTTCCTTGTTCCGAGAGAGGGGAGGAGCTTCCAGGGTTCGCATAGGTGCCGGATCCAATCGCGACGCAGCTGGGGCCCTGACGTCACAAGAGAGGAGCTTCTCGGGTCGAGCCAGTTCACGAGACGGGCTGGCCCGCTGACGTCACGAAGACGGGACGGAGCTACGGAGGTGGGGCGGGAGACAGGGGCTTGCCCGCCCGGGGCTCGTTCTCTCTCTCCCCTACAAAGCTGGCAGCTGGACGCGGCAGCTAGAGGCTGGCGACTCGGGACCAACGCACGTGGCTACCGAAGGCTTCACGAAGAAGGCGCTGTAGGAGGCGACAGGAGGGGCAGGACGAAGCCCGTCGTGTCGACCCAGGACAAGAAGGAGCGAGGGAAAGGCACCCACCTCTTCTCTAGGACACAGCACTTCAGGTATTTAACCGTAAGTCAAGCCACGTGGCGACGAGACGAGCGTCTCCGTAACCTCACGTTAGTCTCACGTTACCTCACGATAGCTAGGCCTTTCAGATAGGTTGTATGTTTCGCCTGTATTTAATTTAATAATATAACGTAAGCTTTTACTGTGTTCTCTACTTATGAAGTCCAACCTTAGTACCTTTAGGTATACACAGCTAGTTATATTCACGCTCGAGTGTACACCGGAGCGTAGAGTAGTAGCGGAGTGTAGCAGTAGTGTATAAAAACACCCATTCTACATACGTAGTACATACGTATCATATTCCTTCCAGTTTTCCCTGTGACACTATTTATCTATTTGTGGTGGTAGAGAATTCCAAATATTCACGATTCTATTAAAGAAAAAGTGCTTATCTTCATTCGATCTTAAACGCTTACCAATGATATTGAAACCATTGTTGCTTTTGAGATCGATAGTTACATAGTCGTTTGTTGATATTGTAAGGGCCAAGGGAATTTTAAATACCTCAATTAGATCCCTTCGTATGGATAAACTGATAAGTTCAGTTTTTTAGTCGTTCTTCGTAATGTTGGGGTCACACATTCCCGAATATGGCCCCCGATTGCTCCCGAACGAGAAAATCCATGATTTTTTGTTCATTCGGGAGGTATAGGGCCTATAGGGGCCGATGGTTCCCCGATGCATGTGAATCGTCAGCACCTACCGAAAGTCGAGCACCTAGCGCTGATAGCTAACGATGATCGAATCATAATCGTATTGCAATACGATGGCGTCCCCGAAGTTCGTAACCGGATCACGATGTACGTCCCGAATTTTGGGACAACAGGCCACGCCCAGACCACGCCCCCACACGATGTTCGTAGCTGAGGGCGTACATCGACGGAGTACAGAGGACATACGTCGACCGTGTCCGGATCCTCTTTGCCACATCCCGAATGTCGGAAACATTCGTAGTGACACCCCGTATGTCGCCAGTTAAAGTGGGCAACTACAAAAGGCAGGAACCACCCAAACACCATGCATTCACAGTTCCCCTGCAGCATCAGCAACATCTCCCGGCCATTCACCATGGAGGACTTTGACATGATAATGTCACTAATAACACCCAAAAACGTGGCTAACAAGCGTGTAGGGTACGCCCTCCTGAACTACATCGATGCCATTAAACGAGTGGAAATAGCCAAGGCCCTGATCCTGCAAGACGAGCAACAGAAGCAGCAAGCAAAGACGAGGAAGCCTAGATCTGTTTGGGTGCAGCCCTATCTGGAACGAAGAATACAATATGGCCATTACGACAACTTAATGCAAGAGTTGAACCAAGAGTGTCCAGAACTGTACAAGAACTTCACCAGGATAGACCGCCAGCTGTTCAATGAGATAGTGGAACGTGTCACACCCTACATTGAGAAGAAACGTACCTGGTGGCGCAAACTCATTCCTCTGGGCCTGTTTGTAGCCGTGACCCTACGTTTCCTCGCCACGGGAGACTCCTACAAGAGTCTACAATACTCCTTTCGAGTTGCCCACAACACCATAAGCCAGATAGTACCAGAGACCTGCCGGGCCATTATAGCTGTGTATGGTGACGAAGAGCTCAGGACACCCCAATCCCCTGATGAGTGGAAAGAAGTCGCCCGTGGTTTCGAGGAACGCTGGAACCTTCCACATTGTGTTGGTGCTATAGACCATGAGACGAGAGGTCCTCGTCGTACACCTGCGCATCACCTTGATCCAGGTGAATCACCACCTCATCAGCATGACCTGGTGGGCTGGCAGGTTCCGGGTCACCAGGCACGGCAGGGTCGGGCACAGTGGGGATGGTAGCAGGTGGTGCTGGCGGTGTAGGTGTCCCTGTAGAAGGCTCTGGTTCCCCTATAGTTGTGGTGATGGTGGATGTGGTGGGGTCGGCAGGCTGGAAGTTTGTAGAGGTGGCTGTAGTGGGGTTGTTTGCCTGCGAGGTGGGTGTAGTGGCAGTGGTTGTGGTCTTCCGCAGCTTCCTATCTTCCCTCCTCCTCATCATGGTACAATGGTGGGATAGTAGGGTGGCAGGGTGGCACACAGGGACTGATGTAGTAGGCGGTGAAGGGACTGGAGTTGGCTGGAGAGAGGTGTTGTGGTATGCGATGTTCGGCTCTGGTGAGAGGAATGACGTCAAGGGGCGCCGTGGTTCCTTATATACCCCCTGACCGCCGTTGCCGGCTTTTACGCACCACACGAGGTGCGGCACTGTTGCCAGATTGCTCGCGAACTTCGGCATTATTTCCGAAGTTCGTCGTGCCGCCCTGAACTTTGGCGTGCCACACCGAAGGGATGGTGTTACGATGTTCGGCGTCGATGTTCAGATCATCGTAATATAGGGCCGAACTTCGGGAAAAACTCACGATGAGTGACAGTTCGGGCCGTGCGGGCCGATTGCTCTGTGCAGTTCAAAGCGATCGGGGCTGCGGGCTTCGCGCCAAAATTCCTCCCGACCCTCGTGGCTTCTCCCGGCCCTCGTGGCAACCCTACCGAACCTACACATTTTTCATTTCGAATGTCATTACATACCCTTTCGATGTACGTAATAGGTTGCCAACTACTATTAAACGTTTCTTCGGGAGCAATCTGGGCCATATTCGTGAAAGTGTGACCCCAGCATTAGACTTGTTTTGCAATCTAAGGATCCTTTTAGTAACTTTTCTTTGTATTCTCTCCAGCTTATCAATATTTTTTTTTTATAGTATGGTGACCAAAACTGAACGCAATATTCTAGATGGGGGCATTAAATAGTGTAAGAATACTTTTTCAGATTCATACACAAAAGTTCTTCCGATGAAGCTGACCAGTTTCTTAGCTTTCCTAACAACGTCTGAACAATGTTTACTTGGTTTAAGGTCGTTACTAACAGTTACCCCTATTTCTTTTTCATGGCTAACTTTTGGAAAGTTCGGAGCCATTCAATGTATATTTTGTGCATTGTTTATTGTTACACAGATGAGTGCATTGACACTAATCGAGACAGTGCAGATTTCTCATAAGAGGTGATTCAGCTTTTTGATTACGTAAGCGTGTCTGAGTGATTGCGTCTCGCTGATTTCGCTTCAATATACTGAGGTAGCCAAGAAAAAAAAGGCTGTTGAATGATAGTAAAAAAGAGGAAAAAGGAAAGTAGTAGGCAGGTCTAGTTATATATACTAGTGAGCTGCTGTGCTCCTGTGCACGTTAAAGTGGAGTGCCAATGTGCAACAAGTAATAAATCAAGAACATTTCTTATTTTGTATAATTAATATGTTTTGGTTAATGAAAATAAAATGTCAAAGATTTAAAGGACTTTTTTCACTCGATTGTAAAATCATAATTTTTCTTTTTTCGTCCTGAACCTATGGCGCCGGTAGGCTTGATGGAGGCGTTGCATGGTTGGCCTTTAGTAGCGCAGGTTAGATTTAAGTTTTTAGAGTGACGCCTCTTTTCTTGTTGAAAGGCTCATGCTGCCCGCGGAAGCTCTTCGTTGCATATAACGTAACAGTCCCAGTCGAGGATATTGTTGGCAGTCTGTAGGTGATCTGTGGCCACTCGGCGGTTTTTTCTTAGAAAAAGTTGCCAGCTCGTTGTGGGACTTGAACTCGGGACTCTGAGCTGATCTACGCGCACACTAGCCACTAAGCCACCGCTTCTCATAGCATTTGGATACAATTGCTTTCCTATCATGAGACACATTACAAAGTATAACTTCTTCTGTAATTATTAATTTCGAGAACAAGCAAATTCTGTAAGGAGGTCATTCTATTTCGTGAATAATGCATTAAAACCTTAAATGACGATAAAAATGTATCGTGTTTACATGCTGCTCCAATGTAACTATCTTTTACAACCTTCTCTCACACACACACACACACACACACACACACACACACACACACACACACACACACACACACACACACATACACACACACACTGCTTGGTAGCTCAGTGGTAACGTCTCGGCCTGTCACTTGGCAGGCTCGAGTTAGGGCCTCGCTCAAGGTGCAAGGTTTCACTGATGACCAAGCAGTTATTGTCCTCCTTGAGCAAGAGGATAGGGTGTGTGGTGTATGAAAGGTCACAGCCTTACCCATATTTCGGGCAATAATGAGCTGTATCTCTCCGGAAGGGTAAAAAGCTGGCGATCACGAGTCCAGCGCGTTATCCACAAGACCGTGGTGAATGATACACACACACACACACACACACACACACACACACACACACACACACACATATACATAATGGTAAAATAATAATAAACATTGGAATATACAAGTAAGTCATAACTCTGTGATTAAATTGGTCTCGGCCAGGAAAATCATCAGGCTATCGACCACATCCGGATGCTGGTCACCCAAAAAGGTGGTCTGCGTCATCGGAAGGCGGCGGGCCTCACAGAAGGCTGCGAGGGACCGTCGCGCCTCCCGATAACGCACACAGTGAAGCAGGATGTGGTCGATAGAGAGGGTAGTATGGCAGGTGATGTATTGGGGTGGGAAGGCGTGGGCGATGAAGAGGAGAATGTGGGTGGAAAAGGTGCAGCCCATCCTGAGGCGTGCGAGGACCAACTCCTGACGCCTTGTGGGGCGGTTGGAGGAAGCCCACTCGCCCAGGATGGGTTTTACAGTGTGAAGATGGAGGATGTCCCAGTGACTTTGCCACAGGAGGTAAACTGATGATTTTGCAGCCAAGAGACATGACTGCAGATCTCGACGGAGGTTCCACGCTCCCTCGAGCTCTGCAGCGGACCTAGCCAGCATGTCAGCCTGCTCATTCCCGTAAATACGTGAATGACCAGGCAACCAAAACATAGAGAAAATCTTACGGCGTGAATTTAGCTTATTAATGATGTTGCCTTGGATTTCATTGGCATCCGTGCGCCCGGACTCTATCGCCTGAAGGGCTGACATAGAGTCCGTGAAAATGACAATTACGTTATGATTTGAATTTAGTGTATAATCTATGGCTTTATCAATAACAAAAAATTCTGAGGAAAACACCGATGTATGGGAAGGTAGTCGAAACCTGAAGGCACATTCACGCGACCAAACACTAGCACCCACACATTCACTCGACTTGGAGCCGTCAGTGTAAAGGTGGAGGGAGGGAGGGAGGCTAGCGACGAGAGCCCGGAAGTGATAACGTATCTCCACTTCGGTCATGGCAGGCTTGTGTTTGGGTATCCATTTTGTATTGATGGTGGCATTGGGCTCCCAAAGGGCTTTTCTTGGTTGCACAAGCTGGTTAACACCGTCAAGGTCCACTTCACACCTCTGGCATATAGTGTGAAGGCGGACAGCTAGTGGACGGTGTCGACCAGTGTGGAGGTGGTGGTGCTGTTTAATTACAGTAGCTGCCATGAGACCGAGTGGAGTCTTCCGAGCCGTTGACAGGCCGTATGCCAGTAGTAGGCTGTCACGTCGCACACTCAGTGGTGGTATATTTGCCTCAACCTCCAAAAGCTCGACGCGTGTACACCGTAGGGCTCCAAGACACATTCGCAGACATACATTCTGAAAAACATCCAGCCTCCTCAGTGTTGCGTCTGACGCAGATCCATACACCGGTGAGCCATAGTCTAAGTGAGAACGAATTAAGGACTTGTACACCATTAATAAAGATTTTCTGTTTGCTTCCCTTAAAGTACCTGATAGGTATTTTAGTACATTGACTTTTTTATGGCAACGAACTAATAAATTATTTACGTGTGTTTTCCAATTGAGTCTGCTGTCAAAATACAGACCCAAAAACTTAACTGAATTTGAAATGGTATCGGCTGACCTTGAAGAGAAACATGCAAAGCAGGAATTTTACGTTGAGTGAAAACTACACCGATATACTTTGGAACAGAAAACTTAAATCCCCACAGAGAGGCCCACTGTTGGACAGAGTCAAGAGCAATTTGAATCCGTCCAGGCGAGAACTGCGCGTTTGGCGACGAATGCCATAACGCACAGTCGTCAGCGTAGAGCGAGTATTTAAGATTTCTTCGGACAGGAGTTGATGACAGAATATCATTAATCATAACACAAACTAAAGTAGGACTAAGAACACTAACCTGTGGCACCCCATTTTCCTGGACATAAATGTCCGAGAATACGTTACCGGGAAGCTTGACAGAGAAAGTTCTGTCCTGTAAGAAATTATAAACAAAAATAGGCAAGTTACCTCTTAAGCCGTGAGCATGGAGTTTCATGAGGATACCGTGTCGCCATGTCATGTCGAAGGCTTTGTGAATATCCAAGAACACTCCTATCATGAATTAATTTTTGGCGAAAGCCTCTGAAATACAATGCTCCAGGTGCATTAAGTGGTCCATCGTGCCTCAATATTTACGAAAACCCGATTGTTGACCACTTAACACACCTTTTGCTTCTAAAACAAAAAGCAGCCTTTTGTTAATACGTTCATACGTTCCATGACCTTACAGAGACAACTCGTGAGCGTAATAGAGCGAAACGCACTGGGGTCCGTAAGGCGACCAGTCTTTTTGGGTATTGGGATTACGTGAGCAAAATGCCAAGATTGGGGAAAGTGTAAGTGGTCCAGATTCTATTGTAAAGGGAGAGTAATTTAATGAGTGAACTAGGGCTGAGATTTTGGAGCATACTGTACACTGTTAAAAATTTCCGTTTTTTTACAGACTTTTTACCTGTGTATACCAACAGATAAATCACTGTAATTGAAAATACAGTTCAGACCGTTGTACGCGATAAGCATTTTCCTTTTAATGTCCTTATCTCTTTAAAGAATTCATTGTTAAATGTTTACAATCTATAAAAAAGGATGTGACGAACCACCAGGACATCTTATTATAATCAAATAGTGCTTAATTATGATAATATGATATACAGGAAAATAACTATTTCAGAATACATTTCAACTGTAAATGGTATAGATTACTTATATTTTGTTTGTGAATATTCAAAGAGTTACTCCTAGTGAAACATTTGGAATACAACACTGATTCTTTACAGATACATTAATGACCCTGACAATATCTTATAAGTAGTAAAACGACAGTTCTTTGAAAGCACTTGTGGTGCTGTAGGCCAGGTTTCTAGGTCTTTGTTGTGCTCTTATTTGACACCAGTGTGGTGCCGGCGATTCTCCTTTAATAATTCTTTACTTTAACTCCTTATCTTTTATTATTCCTGCTGCCACCACCCACGGTTTTTTGTTAAGGGGCATGGGGGCCCTTTATAAGAATTTATTTTACTTTAAGTGAAATTATTTAATAACATCAAATCTCAACATTAGAATATATATATTTAACACCTTGGGTAGAGTAAGCTGAGTCCTCCCCAGGACACGTGAGAACGTTGGACGTTTTTCATATCCTTATTTCAAGTGTTGAGCACCTCCAAAGTACTTACCTTACCACTTTTGAGTCAGAGGTTATTTTAAAGAATTTGACCAGTTAAATTCTGATAACAAATATATTTCATACTTTTCAATTTACCTCCTCCCACTATTATTAGGCCTGATTAATAGGTGAAAAAGTCACCCAAACTGAATAACACAGTACAAACTAGGTCCGATCACTTCCCTAGGTTCATACATATCACACACTTTATATCCCTCCTATCTCAGACTCCATAACTTTTCCCCCCTCCCCCCCTTTGAACATATTTTTCCCGGGCATAGTATTTGAAATTTGGATAATTACTAGGAGTGGTTAACCAACCGTCTCCTAGGATGTTGATCAAAGGATCTCACATCATACTTAATTGAACTTATTGAAAGCTGCCCACTATCAACATACGGTTTATTTTCTATGTTCCCACATGGGATGGCTACAGGCCCCGAAGGCTCTTCTATTCATTGTACTCACTGGTTACCATGGACACACGTGGTCACAGTTCCTGACAAAGGACAATATATTATGTTGGGCGTCATCCCCACTTTGGCTTTTAACTCTCACTGTGTTACATTGTGTGATAGTGTTCACCGTGTATTTGTGCTGTCGTGGAGACCGCTCATCTGTAACCAGACACCATGATGAGACACGTTCCTTTCCTGACGACTGAGCGAGGAGAGAGAACGGCCATGAGGCCATATTTCACTACCTTATTTCACCTATACTGATAACTATTATTCCATTTTTTCCTATATATTATTGACAACCTTCCCTTCAGGGTGATAATACTAATATTCTAGGGGAATTTTGATATTAGGGAACGTGAATATCTCACCTGTAACCAGACACCATGATGAGACACGTTCCTTTCCTGACGACTGAGCGAGGAGAGAGAGAGGGTGCGTTGCTGTCTCGTACCAAAATGCGTGTCCTGCCTGACGAGTTGTCAACTAGTGTTTACCTATCCCCCCTTTTCTCTCTCTTACCTCTTTACAAAACAAATCCCTTAACTAAACACTACAAAGAGAATTTATGGTTAATGTGAGTAAAAACATTTGGGAAGGCGTACAGTGTGGGTTGCGAAGAATGTTACAACCACATGACTAGTATCCACAGACTGTGGCATTTTTCAATTTTTGGCGGGAGTCGTGTAACGCGCCAGATTTATAAAAAAAAATGTATAAACAAAACAAAAGAAAGAAGAATCCTGAAAGGGGCTTATGTCGTGGCATCACACAACTTTTCCCTCCGGGTGAAATGTTTTTACTCACATTTACAAAACAAAATAACATGACATTTTGAAATTTTTGACAATGGTTTTATGGTCCCTAAGTTATCGTCCGCCTCATTTGACAATTGGATTATCATACACTCGACCTTCCCCATCATTCTACTACCTCAGCATACTTCCGTGGCCAATACACCTGCAACTTTAGATGTGGTTCCTTGGAAACCAGTTGCCTTGCTGATACTATTAAACTGCTATAGTCTCGACTGTCGTAGTAACACACCCCAGTCTGCATACTCATGATAAAAGCATGGATGATCTTGTCAACTGTACAAGATCCCGGACACTCTATAGTTAAGTTGGGCCTTCCAGACTCTTGACTTTCATTCTGAACAAACAATAAAATAAAGTTTCAGTCACTCGGCTTCATTCTCTCTCACATTTACTCCCCTGTCACTCTCCATCCATTTCCGCAGCAAGTAGTCATAACAGGAAGCATTTGTCAGAGCTTAAGCTACGTCCTGATGTCTCCTACACCTCCTAACACCGGAAGACTGTACCTTAGAGGCCTAATCACACTACTACCAGGTGTGATTCCCTCACTTTAAAGTGGTCTACTGTTCTCTTGACTACTAGAAAAACAAATGTATAAACAACTTCAGTGAAATCAGTTCACTACACACCTTCAGGGCTCAAACTAGGCCTGGGGGGGAATTAAGGTGGATGGTCAACCGACTTTTCTCACCTGGGTCGAAATTAAACTTTCTCACTACACTTCCTAGAGGGGACTTTAACTTGGCACCATTTAGTGTTCAAAAATGTTTCCTGATACCTTAACAATAACACACAAATGTTACATGGATCTTCGGGGGTTTTTTCTGCCCTGTCACTTTGCTTAGCACTCCTGGATATATCGTCGAGGTCTATTACGCAACCGCGGAGGCAGCGGTTCATCCCGGCTTTCCTCCGCACATGACACTTCCTGGGGAGCCAGCAACCACTCCTCCTTGCCCACATATGGCTTTATTTTCTCAGCCGCCCTTTGCACCTTTTGACCGGTAAAAATGTTTTCTAGCAGGTAAGCACCACCATCCCTAACCACTTCTATTGTTTTGTAGGGACCAGCCCACTTAGGGTTCAACTTCCTGCTAGTACCCGGTAGTGTCACTTCTTTCCTGACCCACACCAATTGTCCGACACTGACGGCTTGGTTGGTCCTTAGTTTGTTTGCCACTTCCCTATACCGTCGGGTCTGCTTGAGATGGGTTTGCTTGATTACCTCCTGGGCCACCTCCAATCCTTCAGCGTCCCCGTCAATACTGGGAAGAGGGGAGTCCACTTGTCGAGGGGCATGACGTTCGAAGAAGGCGAAGAATGTTTGGACAGCCGTCGAGGAATGGACAACATGGTTCAACACTGTCTGACAGGACGCCAAATACTGTGGCCATTTGAATGGATACCCTGCACACAGGATAGCCAAGACAGTTTTGAGAGAGGAATGGACCCTCTCCGTGGTGCTGTTCCCCCTGGGATGATAGGGAGTCGTGTGATGCGTGAGGATCCGATGTCTCCTGCAGAGGTCCTGGAACTGCCTTGACACAAACTCCAAGCCGTTGTCGTGGACCACAGACTGGGGCGTTCCGAAGTCTGCTATATTTTTTATTTATTTATTTTTTTTTTTTTATTTTTTTTTTTATCTTTATACCCATGGCGCCGGTAGGCTTCAGGGAGACCTTAGATGGTTGGCCTCCGCCCGTTAGTAGCGCGGGTTAGATTTTTTAAGTGACGCCTTGTTTTCTTCTTATTGATAGGCTCATGCTGCCAGCGGAAGCTCCTCGCGCATATAACGTTGCAGTCCCGGCGAGGATGGTGTTATGGCAGCATGTGGGTGATCTTAGGCCACTCGGCGGTAGTAACGAAGAAAAGTGGCCAGCCCGTGCCGAGGCTCGAACGCGGGACCCTGAGCTGGTATGCCCGACCGCTAGCCACTAGACCACCGCCTCCCCAAATACTGCTCCATGCTCTCCATGACAGTGTGTGTGTGTTTGGTTTTTGTTTGTAATTTCACAGTGCCTCTAAATTGTTGAATCTTTGACTCACTAACCTAACTTAACTTCATTACAACTTAAAGAATAAACGCGAACTTTACTAAACAAATAATGCAATGTGGGCAAAACTTAAACACAAATAGGTGCATAAATAAACAAAAATAACATGAACTTATTTCCACAAAATCAGGATCATTAACACATTATGACACCATTTCACTATCTTCCTTTACATCTAACGTTTCCCGAGTCATCTTAACTAAAGCGGGATAATCGTTAGGGTACACTTAATCCAGGCTAACCTAACAGACTAACTTATTTGCTACCTTAATCCAGACTAACTTAACCTAACTCATCACCACATTAACCTAACCATTTCCATCTTTACCCATACTCCCATGAAAACCAACCCATTGTCCCCATCGTTAACCACGTGGGACCATGAGTACAACTATCCTTACGCATCATTCTTACTCACTTGATATTTGATTATAGCATGACACAAGAAACTTTTCCCATCCTTACTCGTTGTGGTAACTACTTTGGTAGTGCTCAAATACCTTAAATCCCACCGCTAAGCCACCAGTGTGGTGCCGTGGGCCAGGTTTCTAGGTCTTTGTCGTGCTCTTATTTGACACCAGTGTGGTGCCGGCGATTCTCCTTTAATAATTCTTTACTTTAACTCCTTATCTCTTATTATTCCTGCTGCCACCACCCACGGTTTTTTGTTAAGGGGCATGGGGGCCCTTTATAAGAATGTATTTTACTTTAAGTAAAATTATTTAATATCATCAAATCTCAACATTAGAATATATATATTTAACACCTTGGGTAGAGTAAGCTGAGTCCTCCCCAGGACACGTGAGAACGTTGGACGTTTTTAATATCCTTATTTCAAGAGTGTTGAGCACCTCCAAAGTACTTACCTTACCACTTTTGAGTCAGAGGTTATTTTAAAGAATTTGACCAGTTAAATTCTGATAACAAATATATTTCATACTTTTCAATTTACCTCCTCCCACTATTATTAGGCCTGATTAATAGGTGAAAAAGTCACCCGAACTTAATAACACAGTACAAACTAGGTCCGATCACTTCCCTAGGTTCATACATATCACACACTTTATATCCCTCCTATCTCAGACTCCATAACTTTTCCCCCCTCACCCCCTTTGAACATATTTTCCCGGGCATAGTATTTGAAATTTGGATAATTACTAGGAGTGGTTAACCAACCGTCTCTTAGGATGTTGATGAAAGGATCTCACATCATACTTAATTGAACTTATTGAAAGCTGCCCACTATTAACATACGGTTTATTTTCTATGTTCCCACATGGGATGGCTACAGGCCCCGAAGGCTCTTCTATTCATTGTACTCACTGGTTACCATGGACACACGTGGTCACAGTTCCTGACAAAGGACAATATATTATGTTGGGCGTCATCCCCACTTTGGCTTTTAACTCTCACTGTGTTACATTGTGTGATAGTGTTCACCGTGTATTTGTGCTATCGTGGAGACCGCTCATCTGTAACCAGACACCATGATGAGACACGTTCCTTTCCTGACGACTGAGCGAGGAGAGAGAACGGCCATGAGGCCATATTTCACTACCTTATTTCACCTATACTGATAACTATTATTCCATTTTTTCCTATATATTATTGATAACCTTCCCTTCAGGGTGATAATACTAATATTCTAGGGGAATTTTGATATTAGGGAACGTGAATACCTCACCTGTAACCAGACACCATGATGAGACACGTTCCTTTCCTGACGACTGAGCGAGGAGAGAGAGAGGGTGCGTGGCTGTCTCGTACCAAAATGCGCGTCCTGCCTGACGAGTTGTTAACTAGTGCTTACCTATCCCCCCTTTTCTCTCTCTTACCTCTTTACAAAACAAATCCCTTAACTAAACACTACACAGAGAATTTATGGTTAATGTGAGTATAAACATTTGGGAAGGCGTACAGTGTGGGTTGCGAAGAATGTTACAACCACATGACTAGTATCTACAGACTGTGGCATTTTTCAATTTTTGGCGGGAGTTGTGTAACGCGCCAGATTTATAAAAAAAAATGTATAAACAAAACAAAAGAAAGAAGAATCCTGAAAGGGGCTTATGTCGTGGCATCACACACTGATTTTTATTGCGACGCTTGGCATCAAAAATCCAAATTATTGCCAGGTATTGCTTCCTTTTCGTTTTACGTGCGGCTTATATAACTTTCAGCGTAAGGTAATGAGTTGAAAACTAATGAAGGTAAAATAAATATTTGGCGCAAATGTGATTTGGTTCGGTTATAGACATCCTGTAGAGAAGAGATTATGAGAAGAGAATATTCATCATCTTCATAATCATGGTGCTGTGGAGAGCAAGACCATGGATTGTAGGGTAAGTCACAATTTTTTTTCTCTCAGTTGATCTTTAAAGTAATCATGTTTTTAAGGAAGCGTGGCAAATAAAATAAAAGAGTGAAGAGAAGCTAGGTAGACAATATCGTGCATCACAATCGTCAGTTGTTATGATTTGAGTGGTACGGCGCGGCGCGGCCGGCTAAGTTCCGCCAGCCCAACCGCCACTCCCCTGTCCAGAAGTGACTGGTATGGTGGTGAGACTGGTATCCCGTCGCCCGTTGCCCCTCGCCTACCTTACAAGACACAAACAGTGAGCTATTCTCCTTTCACGATCAGAGTATGTATTAGTAAGTGGGAGATTGGTTTTCCTGTACGTAAGGCACTTCTACATACCATAGTATATATTGTCTTTAATCTTTCAAATTCAACAGATTACATAGGCTGTATATATTAGTGATATGCATATGGGTGTTGAAAGAGTATTCTTGTGTGTTCCATTATAAAGATGACAATACCATGCTCAATATATACACTGTTTTTATCCTTTCAGATGTTTTGTAAGCATCAACCCAGACAGTGGCAGCAGAGAGGTGGAACTTTACTACATTTTCCAATGATATTTTAACGCACTTCTAAATGGAACATTCTCGATTATTTTTCTATCATTATATTCAGGTAAATAATTTCACCACATATTATATGAAATATTTTTATACTTTTATATTGTAGCACATAAGGGTGACATCTGCCACTCAAGATCTGATAAGTTGCCACAGTAAGTGTCATTAAGTAGTGTCTGTCATAGGGAATACTTCAATAAGAATATAACCTTTGTACTTGAAAATAAAATGTATATTAATCATCAATTACTTTGTATTATTCTTTTTCAAAGGAGGTGGTTTCCATAGGGATTCACATATATTTTATGACCTGGCTTCTTTATATTTTTGTACACTATTTTACATGAATTTCTTACAGAGAAGGGCAGCATTAATTATAGTATTCATGAAAACCTGCAAATACCTTCATAAAGGTATCTACAAGTTCTTATAAAAACTGTTGTTATTGCTGGCTCTATTGTGGAAGATATACAGGTAAAATGCTATACAAAAATACAGAAATATGAAAATAGAAACAAATTTACGGTAATGGTGAGACTATGGTCTCACCATTGCCGTAAACTTGACAGTTAATTTTTGGTAAATGTATTAATAGCTAACCGTAAATTTGCTGTAAATTTACAAGAAATTTTTGGTAAGTACTGTAACAGTCAGCTGTACATTTACGGGAAATTTTTGGTAAGTACTGTAACAGTCAGCTGTAAATTTACGGGAATTTTTTAGTAAATACTTTTACAGTTAACCGTAAATTTTACTGTGAAACCTTGGAAGCCGTGCTGCCAGTAAATTAACCGTATTTTTTTTTAACAGTGTAAGATATTTGATCTGGACCAGGACTGGAGCCTTTACAGGATTTCAGGGCAAGGAGGAGTTCATCCGGCGTAAACTCTGAGTTGTAATCAGTGTTTACGCCTCCTGTGGCAAAGTTTGGGACATTTTGTTCTGCTGCCTCCTTCCGGGGAAGGAAGGCAGGGTGAAACGAGGCGGAGCTATTCGCCTGTTGAAATTGCCGGGCTAAGGTGTTGGCAATGGCTGGGGGGTGTCTGTCACATCCCCGTTGATGATGAGTGTGGTTATTGGGATTGTGGTTTTTTTCCCGCTAAGGTCATGGACCGTGTTCCAGACCTGTCCTAGCGGGGTTGTACGGTTTACAATTGATGTATACTCTCTGAAAGAGCCCCTCTTAGCTTGAAGGATGACTTTCCTTGCCTGAGCCCTTGCCTTTTTATAGGTCATGAAATTAGCTTGACTGGGCTGCTGGCTGAAATACCTGTATCGCCTATTACGCTCACGAAGTGCTTGTCGGCAATCCGTTGTCCACCATGGAACTCTATGCTTTGTGTGAATTGTAGAAGTTTTCGGAATACATGCCTCAGCGGCGTGTAAAATGGATTGTGTTGCGTTACTAACCATTGTGTCAGTGTCCTCGCCAGATATATCCACATCGGCGATCACACGAAAGGTTGCTCAATCTGCTCTCTTAAAATTAAATTTAGGTGGAGGAGAGGTAGAGGCAACGTCGCGTGCGTAAGAAATGCAGATTGGTAGGTGGTCACTTCCATGTGAGTCGTCGCTGACATCCCAAGAGAAGTCAGGGAACACATTTGGCAGTCGCGTTACCAGTCCGATCGTCTACACGAGTCGCACAACCATTGTTCAGAAGACAGAGGTTTGTCTGTAGGAGAATTTTAACAATCTGTTCCCCGCGTACACTTGACACCTCACTGCCCCATTGCTGATGATGGGCGTTAAAGTCGCCTAATACCAGCTTGTTGCCTGGAAGCTGGTGAAATAACGACCTTAAGTCATCATCAGCAATAGGCGTATTGGGAGGCAAGTAGAGAGAACAGATAGCCAGATACGTGCCATTGAATTTCACTCTGCACGCGACTGCCTCCAGAGTGGTATCCAACGTCTCTTCTGTGTGTGGTAGTGTTTTATGTGTGTATACGGCCACGCCGTGACCGTCGTGTCTTCTGTACGCATGGTAGTGTTTTAGGACTGAAGGATCAGGATGATCCTCCAGCATCGTCTCTTATAGGCAAATAACGGACGGCCTGTGTAAGTTCACTAAAAGTGACAAATATGGAAGTTTATTCCGAATACTTCTATAGTTCCACTGTAAAATGTAGAACGTAATGGTTTAAGAGTTATGGGAGCCGCGAGGACATGAGAAGAGGAATTGCGTTCTAAGATTGTAAAATTACATTTATTATTATCCTTGGCGTTCTTTTCTTTCTTTGGTGGAGTGGTAGAGACAGCAGAGGCATATTTGGTTGTAGTGAAGGAGGAGGATGAAGTAGAGGTGGAGGTAGAGGAAGAGGAGGGGGAGGAGGAAGAGGCAGGTGTGATTTTTTTTTTGGTAGTAGGTGTTGGAGGAGCAGATGAGGTTTTCGTAGCTGGGGTACAGCTGGGGTAGGTGCAGCAGGGAGAGGCTCAGTCTGAATCGAAACAGACTTCATCACTGGACGCATCTGTACGCTTGCCGCGTATGAAACTCCTGGAGAAGGCGCGGTATGCGCCTCCTTCACTCGCTTCCTCGCGTCAAAGTACGAGATGCCTTCGACTGCCTTAGCGGTACAGACCTCTTTCTCTAGCTTCCAAGCAGGACAATCCCGCGAGAGAGTAGAGTGAGCTTCTGAACAGTTACGACACTTCTCTACCAATGACAAACACTGTTCCGACGAATGACCCTCGCAAGCACACTTACCACAGAAAGAGTGAACAGAACGACAAACATTTCCGTGATTACCATAGAGTTGGCATTTGAAGCACCGAAGAGGGTTTGGAATATAGGGACGAACGGGAACCCGCTCGTATCCTACATCCACTCTGTCGGGCAACTTGGCAATAGCAAAAGTTAAAGTTACTGAAGCAGTGTTTCTTCTCGCGCCGTCAACGAACTTAGTTATCTTTCTAGCCCCAATAACGCACTGGTCATACATGTTATCAACGATTTCATCTTCCGTCATATCCACAAAGTCGCGATGGGAGGCAACCCCCCGACACAAGTTCATGGATACTGGGATCGAAGCTTCAATCTCAACATCATGCATGCGTCGTAGCTTCGTTAGGGAAGTGACTTGTTTAGCGTTAAGTGTTTCTACTAAAAGATCTCCGCTTGCAAGTTTTTTGACATTGGCAAGAGTACCAATATTTACATCGATAACTTTTTTTATTATAAAGGAATTTACAGTGGATAGGCGGGTCTGGGTCTTAGATTTCAAAATCACAAATGTCGCTTGGTCAGGGGTGATGGGGCGTGTGGTTGTTAGGGGTGGTAGGTCAGGACCCTTCCTCCCCCTGGAGGGGGGAAGGGGGGAGGCGGCCTCAGCCATGAGGTACACTCCCCTCCTACAGGAGGGGAGCGGGACACAAGTGGGAGGACGCCAGGGAGGAGTTTCCTAGAGTCAGATTGTCTTGCCAAACCACTCTAGGGGGGCCGATCGGTGTTAATTCACCCCAAAAGCACGCTCACTGAGGCGGACACCCCGTAGGTGAGAGAGGAAGGACAATCTGACAACAGACACTTACTGTTGTCACTAAGGTGAGGACAATGAGGTAGCAAAACTCAGTACATGGGTAGAGGGACACCTATATTTATTTAGCTAACCTAGACCTGAAGGGCCGTCAAAATATATTAACCACCCGAAGGTGAAAGACAAGGGCAGCGGAACGACGTGTACTCAGTACCGTGTCTGGGCTCAGTTTCGTAGATTTTTATTGACAAAAATATAGATACTATAAATAACAAAAAAATTTTAAAAACAAATATTCAAAATTGTATATGCGCACTGTGTTTTAGGCAGTGCGTGCCAAGTTGGTGGTTGGGCTGATATTCAGCGCAATTAAATAAATAATAATATTATAAAAAGAAAAATATAAATGAAGAAATACAAAGCAAATTAAAATAAAGAAAATGAAAACATGAAAGTGAATTATAATAAATTATAATAGTTAGTGGTGAAGCAGCACGTTTTCATTAGAGTTGTATTACAAAGTCTGGTTAGGGCAGACTCTGCTACAGCATCACTAAATTCAGCTGACAAAGGCCCCCGTCTATTATAGTCCATCCATCTTGATTGCAACATTAGTCCAGGCTTCTTTTGTTAGTGATCAATGCCACCAGTCATCGCTTTGATCATTATGTAGAGGTAAGCTTGACCACATCACATTCATCTGGAAAAAAGTAATCATCAGCAATACGTTGAATTCCTGCAGAGGAAAGCGGCAAACTCTGACAAGTGACCAAGGTGTTGCCAATTGGTCCTTTCCATTAAATTGCACTTTCTCTTAGGCTGATGAGTTCCTCGTACAAGTGGTTCAATAGAAGTTCATTTAAATGCAGACGAACCACTGTAAAGAGCAATGCAGGAGGCACTCTAGCGGGTGTATTGCTCCACTTGTGTGTGCTGTGTTTGTGGTGGTGCTGGCAACTCCCACTGCAATTTTCTTCTCCGCAATATCCATTTCTTCTATCGAATTCTGAAGTCCATCCGCAACAGCTACGCCAATTGGTTGTTTCGGTGTTGGATGCTTGGAAAAAAGGTTCTAAGTAGCCATCTAGTATATTTGCAATCACTTGATTTTTTTTCTCCTTTTCTATGTTTAATGGCATGTATTTCAGTCCATCAAAGTTTAATACAATGACTTCCTCAACGTTGTAAATAATTCCCTTCAACACAGCACACATTTTTCATCCACTCCACTGATGTGCATAACATATGTGGTTCAGTGGTCGATCAGAAAGTTATGTTCTTATAGTGCAACACTCATTGCTTTTTCACAGTTAAATGCAAACAGATTATCACATTGGTAGACAGCTACATCCAACATGTCATTCATGCTTTTCTCGAATTATTTTGGGGTGTCGTCTGCTTGTGGGTTTTCTTCCACCAATCAACCAAGATTTTGATTGGCTGGGATGGAATATTAGCACGATTCCAAAGGTCAGGGAGCTAGCGGGATAAATCTGCAAGAATCTTGAAAATATTGGTTTGTATTTTGTCATTCAAGGATTGAAAATACCACCTTGCAACTTGCAGAGAGTTAGAATCTCAAAGAGTGCAAGCTTGCACTATGGAGAACCAAAGTTTATTTGATTGGCAAATCCCAGTTTTCTTGCTCTGCTCACTGTAACAGGAACTCAGGCAGAAAATTAACTTTAAAAAATGTGACAAAAAAC
>JAPQNM010000568.1:67500-75000 GCA_029783475.1 Metacarcinus magister
CAAGAAAATCTTAGACAAAATGGCTCAAGTACAATCACCTAGCAGTTCCAGTACCTGCTTTAGTAAGGAGGCAATTACAGATAATGCAAGGAATAATTTTTTAAAAATTTATAGGATTAATATACTTTTGTGGAGGAAGTGAATCCATTTCTTCTGCACCTAATTTAAAATGTATCACAAGTGCCCATTCCTGGATTGTTGACATCGAGAATCGAACTCGAACCAATTGGGATGATGAAGGACGTATTGAGTTAGCTAAGCAGTATGCATTAGACATTGCATATACTCACACTTGGAAGTAACAGAGAGCTCTCAGCTCTCAGCTCTAGACATGGAGGCACATCTAAATGGATTGGTGAGTAGGAACTTCTCATTCTAATGTAGTCATTTAGCAGCTGTTAGGATGTCATTTTAAGAATATTAATTTATGTAGGATTTGTTATGTACGAATATTATGCATTGTTCTAGTATATGAATATTATGAATTGCTCCAGGATTTGAATATTATGTGTTGTTCCAAATTATGAATTTTGTTATAAGTTCCTAGAAATATTATCATATATACCTGATTCTTTATATATGTTAAATATTGATGAAATAAATGATGTTTGGAGCAGGATTGTCAACTTAATGAATTAAATATAGAAAAATCAAAGTGTTCTGTACCCCGTGACCAAAGTGTATGTTGCTTAACAGAACACGGAAAACGTTGCAATAACTAGCAACGAAATCTCTCTCTCTCTCTCTCTCTCTCTCTCTCTCTCTCTCTCTCTCTCTCTCTCTCTCTCTCTCTCTCTCTCTCTCTCTCTCTCTCTCTCTCTCGCTCTCTCTCCCCCTCTCTCCCTCCCTCTCTCTCTCTCTCTCTCTCTCTCTCTCTCTCTCTCTCTCTCTCTCTCTCTCTCTCTCTCTCTCTCTCTCTCTCTCTCTCTCTCTCTCTCTCTCTCTCTCTCTCTCTCTCTCTCTCTCTCTCTCTCTCTCTCTCTCTCTCTCTCTGTGCTTCCCTCACTCCCTCTCTCTGCTTCCCTCACTCCCTCTCTCTGCTTCCCTCACTCTCTCTCCCTGCTTCTCTCACTCTCTCTCCCTGCTTCTCTCACTCCCTCCTCCTGCTTCCCGCACTCCCTCTCCCTGCTTCCCTCACTCCCTCTGTCTGCTTCCCTCACTCCCTCTCCCTGCTTCCCTCACTCCCTCTCCCTGCTTCCCTCACTCCCTCTCCCTGCTTCCCTCACTCCCTCTCCCTGCTTTCTTCACTCCCTCTCCCTGCTTCTCTCACTCCCTCTCCCTGCTTCCCTCACTCTATCTCTTTGCTTCCCTCACTCCCTCTCTCTGCTTCTCTCACTCCCTCTTTGCTTCCCGCACTCCCTCTCCCTGCTTCCCTCACTCCCTGTCTCTGTTTCTCTCACTCCCTCTCCCTGCTTCCCTCACTCCCTGTCTCTGCTTCCCTTACTCCCTCTCCCTGCTTCCCTCACTCTCTGTCTCTGTTTCCTTCACTCCCTCAGTCTGCTTCCCTCACTCTCTCTCTCTGCTTCCCGCACTCTCTCTCCGCTTTCCTCATTCCCTTCCTTTATCTTTCTCACTGTCATTCCATTCCGCACCTTACCTCTCTCCTCCCTCCTTATCCCTCCCCTCCTTCCTTATCCTTTTCTCTGTCTCTAACCCTCTCAGCTTCTTCCTCCCCTCCCTCCTTATCATTTTTTTTTTCTCTCTCTCTCTCTCTCTCTCTCTCTCTCTCTCTCTCTCTCTCTCTCTCTCTCTCTCTCTCTCTCTCTCTCTCTCTCTCTCTCTCTCTCTCTCTCTCTCTCTCTCTCTCTCTCTCTCTCTCTCTCTCTCTCTCTCTCTCTCTCTAGGGAATTAGTGATCAATGAATCAGTTGTTCATATTAATCAAATGGAAGATAGGATTACGAAATTAGAGAAAAATGACTTCCAACGTGTCAAAAGAGGGAGCAAGGTTGAGAGAGGTGCCAGTTATAGCACTGTTGTTATGCGAAACAGGTTCCAGGTATTGGAAGATGAGGTTCGTGATGAGCCTGGCGTCATATTGGTCGGTGATAGTCTAGTAAGACATCAAGACGAGGAGTTTTGTGTGAAAGGACCAAGGAGGAAAAATTTCTGCTATCCGGGAAAAAGAGTTGAAAATATAACGGATAAAATTGATGAATTAGTCGTTAATTCTTCCGAAGAAACTGTTTTTGTGTATCAAGTTGGCACAAACAACGTTATTAAGGACAGGTCCGAGGAGTTGTACGAGAAATATAAGGCAATGATAAGAAAGATTAAGGATAGCCGCAGGCGGTCAGTGGTCTGCGGATTGATTCCCAGATATGATGTTGGTCCACTCGTCCTTAGTAGAATGTTAGGGATAAACACACGTCTGGAGAAATTATGTAGTAAGGAAGATGTGGTGTATGTTGATGTGTGGGATCATTTCAGCAACGATAGGAGCTTGTTTAGCGGAGATGGCCTTCACCTTAACAGAGTAGGAAAAGCGAGATTAGGTAGAGTTTTGAACGAAGGTGTGAAATACGAGTTAAAAAGAAATAAGGCGAAATTACCAAAAAGAGGGATTCAGCCTGTCCAAGCTAGTCGTGAGGTAGTTATAGGCGAGCCAAACGAGGTCAATACAATAGGTACTCAGACAGATGAGATGGCCAGGTAGAGTTTAGGCCCTTGTCTGTTGACAGAAGTACAGAGACAAGCAGCCAAGAAGTTGTGAGGTCTGATGCGGTAAATTTTAAAGAAGGGCTCGAATAAACACTAAGTATAGCCCTAAAGCGTATGAGAAAATAAGCATCTTTTACGCTAACTTAAGGAATATTATTCTGAAACTAAATCAGTTGATAATACATGTGACCGCCGAAAACCCAGACATTATTGTGTTAACGGAATCATGGATAAATACACGCGACAAACATCATATTGTGGAAGTGTCATTAAATGCTTATTAAGTATTCGAGAAATGCTACACATAAAAATGGAGGTGTTTTATTATATGCAAAAAATTTTATGAAAGTCGTTATGATCAATAAAATAAATGTGGATGCATATGACACTCTCTATGTTGAAATTACGGAAAAAAAATAAGAAATATATCCTTGCATAGTATACAGACCTCCGAAATTAAGCGAAGAAAATGATAGAATTCTTTATGATGAAATTAAATCTGTCATTAAAGATAAAAATGCAGTAATTTGCGGAGATTTTAACAACCCCTCAGTAAACTGGTCAACTTTAACGGCCAATCGAGAAGGAACCAGATTATTAGAACTAGCAGAGGAGGCTTTTCTATATCAAATAGTTCAGACACCTACTCAAGGAAATAATATCTTAGACCTAATATTCACGAATGACAGCGATATTATTCACAGTTGTGAAGTAGGCGAACCTCTGGGGAACAGTGATCACAACATCGTTAGAACCGAATTAAACCTTTAAATTATAACAAAAGAAAATATGTTATTGGTATCTAACTAAAGGAAAGCAAATTTTGCGAACATAAGAAGGGAAATAGAATCAGTAAACTGGAATTAATGCTTAGATAATGTTAGCATAGACGAAACTTATAATACATTCACAGCAAATCTCAAATCGATAGTTAATGAAAATATTCCACATAAGCCACGAAGAATTAATGTATGTCAACCATTATGGATGACTGACAGCTTACAAAAAATTATATCAGAAAAGAGAAAAGCTTACAAAAAATTCAAATTATCACAGTTAACCTCAGATTTCAACAGTTACGTTGATCTTAAGAGAACGTGCGAAAAAGAGGTAAGGAAAAAAAAAGCGCAAGTATGAAGTAAGGATATCTCACGAAGCAAAGAAAAATCCCAAATTGTTCTATAGTTATATACGAAAGAAAAAAACCGTAAAAAATAATATAGGCCCACTAGTAGATAATAATAATAAACTAATCAGCGATGACAAGGATATGGCCTCCATACTTATTTCAAGATTCAGTAGAGTCTTTACTGAGGAAGATAAAGTAGATATCCCTATCCCGTCGAATATATTTCAAGGCCCCGATGAAGAAAAGCTCATCATAACCGAAATTCAAGAACATGAGAATCGTAAATATTTACACAAGATTGATCCAAATAAGTCCATTGGTCCAGATGAAATTTCACCACGGCTACTTAAAGAATGTTGTGCACAGCTAGAAACTCCTATAACAAGTTTATTCAATAAAGATCATCAGGGATAAGATAGTTGAGTTCCTCGAGAAAAACAAATTAATAACGGAAAACCAGCACGGATTTCGTAGTATTAAATCATGTCTGACTAATCTGTTAGACTTCTTTAATGATGTTTACGCAAGTTGGGATGTCCGGGAACCATATGATGTGATTTACTTGGATTTTCAAAAAGCATTTGATAAAGTTCCTCATAAACGGCTCATATCTAAAGTGAGGGCACATGGAATAGGAGAGCATCTATGCATGTGGACAGAAGACTGGCTCTCAGACTGACAACAACGAGTTGTTCTAAATGGCGAAGTATCTGATTGGCAAAACGTAATTAATATTGTGCCTCAAGGGTCGGTCCTGGGACTCACGCTCTTCATCATATAAGTAAATGATTTAGAAGGGAATCTTTTGTCAAAAGTAACAAAATTCGCAGACGATACAAAACTTGGTGGTAAAGTAATACGCACTGAAGACTGTGATAAAATTCAAGAGGATCTAAACAAACTAATCGATTGGAGTGAGAAATGGTTAATGTCTTTTAATACAAACAAATGTAAGGTTATGCATATTGGCGATAAAAATCCAAATTTTTAATACAAAATGCGTGATCAGTCAAACAAGAAAAGGATCTTGTTGTAATCATTAACTGTAATCTAAAAGTGAGTGATCAGTGCATAGCTGCCAGTAAGAAAGAAAATATGATGTTAGAGCTAATATCAAGAAATTTCAATCACAAAGCACCAGAAGTAATGAAAAAACTCTATACAGCATTTGTAAGGCCACACCTTGAATATGAGATACAATTCTGGTCACCAAACTACATTAAAGACCAAAACTTGCTGGAAAGAGTAGAGAGACAAGCGACAAACTTATTCCTACATTACGTAATTTATCATATGAGGAACGATTAAAATAGTTAGACATGTTCACTCTCCATAAGCGAAGAATTAGGGGAGATATGATTGAAGTCTTTAAAATATTAAACAAATTTGACAAAATCAATCCAGAAGTACTTTTTGAGATGAATAACGCGTCAGTAACGAGAGGTACCGGTATGAAATTAAAAGTATAAAAATTTAACACAATTGCTCGTAAGTCATACTTCAATGTTAGAGTTGTAGACCATTGGAATAGACTCCCAGCATCAGTAGTTATTTCTAAAACTATAGACATTTTCAAATCTAAATTAGACAAACATTTCCGAGAAACCGGTTTACTTTAAAAAAAGGTTGTTAAGGGATTCATGGTGTAAAGTAACTCAGACTGGTGGGTGGCTGCAGCTGTTGGTTATCGGGGTACTGGTGCATCCACCCGTGATCCGACGTAAACGAGAATCAAATCTCTACCTGGACAACAGTTGCAGTATAAGTCCTTCTGGTCTGTGTCTACTTCACTGGTTCCCATTTCATATGAGCATAAAATTTAGAGTAAACAATGCGAGTCTCTATGAAACTTATATCCTTGTGTCCTTATATCTCAGATTAGAAGTGTAATGGCAGTAATTTCATTCAATATAAATAATATTCTCCATCCAGGATGTACCATCACTAGTGGTAGTGTAGTCTAGTCTAGTATAGTATAGTATAGTATAGTATAGTATAGAAGTCTAGTCTAGTATAATATAGTATCCTCCTCTATTTTCATTCTTTACTATAAAATGTCCATGGCCATGTTTTCCACAAGGTCATGGTGTTCCCTTCTATCTGTTTTTCCTGCCGGCATGTTGCCGGAGGGAGAGGAGGGTGGGAGAGAGCCTTGTTCTGTTCTATCCTGTTCTCAAACTCTTAGTGTACTTGTAGTAGTATGTAGTGCAGCAGATACCCTAGTTATAGACCAGTAGGTCTTCTGGTGTCTGTTCTTCTCATGTATTCTCATGTATTCTCTCTCTCTTTCTCTCTCTCTCTCTCTCTCTCTCTCTCTCTCTCTCTCTCTCTCTCTCTCTCTCTCTCTCTCTCTCTCTCTCTCTCTCTCTCTCTCTCTCTCTCTCTCTCTCTCTCTCTCTCTATGGATTTAGAGTAATGCTTATTATAAAATGCCTGGTCCAAATGCTCCGAGAACATGTTGTCAGTGTGCGAAACATGATCACAAATGTATATATTGTAAATGTGTTAGGCAAAACAGAAAAGGTGTCAACTGTAGGAAGGGCGATGAGTGTCAAAACCCCCTGGGACGTGACCAGGGTGGGGAAAGGGAAGAGGAGGAATTAGGTGACAGCCAGGAGCCCCCGGATGAAGATCAACAGGATGGAAGACAGAGGAACACTGGAGTGCCGGACAGCCCGCCACCACCATCACCGTCATCATCACTGTGCACTCGACCACCGCCACAACATGATGTGCTCCAACTGAACCTTGATGTGGAGCAAAATGAGAGGAAGAACTTGGTATGGAAAGGACGAACCGAGGAAGAAGCAGCAAGATGGGTGAATAACACCTATCTTGAGATAGTTGGGTGGTCTGCCAATAATCTTTTTGAGCCACCAAAATGTGCAGCCACGGCCAAACTAGTCCAAGAAATGGTCGGCCTCCTCAATACCTACATCCAAGACATGGCCCTTTGCACCGCTTGCGCTAAAAGTCTTCTTCCTTCTTCCTAAAGTCTTCTTTCAGAAGACACATCAAAAGGCTAAGACAAGTGACAATGTGAAAGCACTCACAAGAAGAGTAGACCTTTGGGTAAATGATAAACTGGATGAGCTCCTGGAGGAATCGAGAGCCATACAAAAACGACTACCAAGACATCCTTTAAATAAACATAATAATAAAGATAAGGTCTGCGGCTTTGCAGATAGGATGCGACAAGGCAACGTTTCATCCGCACTCCGGGCACTCGATGAAAAACAGACCGGCGGTGTGTTGCTACTTACTGAGAAAACCATCAACCTGCTGAAGGACAAACATCCTCCACCCAGCGACTTAGAGGGACTCAGACTGCAGGGATGCCATCAAATGTCAAACAGCGTCATCTATGAGATGATAACAGGAGAGATGGTTTGGAGAAAAGCTCTCCTTCAGGCTTGGAACCAAGAGGGTGGCGCCGCTTGCTGAGCAGCATTCACTGTGGCAGTGTCGCTGGTGATTTGTGCAGCGCCCTAGCAGCACTAGCGAGAAAACTTGCCGTCACCAACTGTCGACATGTTGACGCCCTGACCGCCTGCCGCCACATCCCCCTTGACAAGAAGTCAGGGTGCAGGCCCATCGGTATTGGCGAAGTCCTCCGCCGGATCATAGGGAAATGCATCATGGCAGTGGTTAAGGAGGATGTAAGAAGAGCGGCAGGGAACCTACAGGTGTGTGCAGGACAGCAGGCAAGTG
>JAPQNM010000568.1:90000-92500 GCA_029783475.1 Metacarcinus magister
GTGTGTGTGTGTGTGTGTGTGTGTGTGTGTGTGTGTGTGTGTGTGTGTGTGGGTGTGTGTCTGTCTGTCTGTGTGTATATTTGTCGATACATGAAACATATATTACTGAATTTACTTATGATGCTAATAGTTTTCCTCTTACTTCTCTTTCATTATTTCTATCACTCTCTCTCCCTTTTTTTTTTTCTCTCTCACGCTCAATGTCTCTGTCTCTCTTAACATCTCTCTCTCTCTCTCTCTCTCTCTCTCTCTCTCTCTCTCTCTCTCTCTCTCTCTCTCTCTCTCTCTCTCTCTCTCTCTCTCTCTCTCTCTCTCTGAATAATTATAACATTTATTTGTATTTAAAAGGCGGATAAAAATAAACTTATAAGACATAATCTAAATATACAAATAGGTGTGTGTGTGTGTGTGTGTGTGTGTGTGTGTGAGAGAGAGAGAGAGAGAGAGAGAGAGAGAGAGAGAGAGAGAGAGAGAGAGAGAGAGAGAGAGAGAGAGAGAGAGAGAGAGAGAGAGAGAGAGAGAGAGAGAGAGAGAGAGAGAGAGAGAGAGAGAGAGAGAGAGAGAGAGAGAGAGAGAGAGGGTGGGGGGGTGTTATTTGAGGATTAAGATGAAGGACGGGTCACTGGAGGTCAGCCAATGACAGATCCCATAAAAAAGGAGGTGACATATGTCGCCTGATTTGGTATTTTGGTTAGGAAGAGCCTGGTATACTTTCCCTGCGATCAGTGTTAAGGTTGGGGAGAGCCATGTAGGGATTCCAGGGGACTGTACGTCCACAAACAAATCGCAACTATCCCAGCGTTCCTCTCACATACATAACTAACGCAGCCACTCCCTTTGAAATGCTATACGAAATACAAGGGCTAGCGCAGCCGCATGTGCCCAGTCCCCCTTTCCTGCCTGGCTTTCTCTACATAGAATAGTTTTCTCACAACTTTTGAGCATACCCATAAATTCCCTTATTTTTCTTCCAGCATAGCTTTGCAGCCATCCCTTCCTGTGTCCCCGTGGAGAGCAGTTATCTCTTGGCCGAAGTGACGGGACCCCAGTTGCACCGATAACCTATTCCCTATGCAACAAGTTACCTCTCCATCTATTCCCTTTTTGAAATATATATGAATGAGATGATCCTTAATCTAAAATAGAAGTAGATACTAGAAAAAAGAACACGAAAAATAAACACGCAAGGTAATGCCCACCGTAAAAATGCTTGACTATGGGGTAGTCACACATTCTTCAAAGATGTAAAATGATGACGAAAAGATGTGCGTAATGCCTCGGAATCTACATCATAGAGAATAACAAAATATGGAAGAAATAATGCACCATATATACATACAACTCGCATTTATGGATAGGAAGAGGAAGTTGAACATAAGAGCGAGTGAAAGGCAACACCACACAGGAAAGTTTAAGTCTCTTAGGCTGCTGAAAGGAGGCAAAAGTTTGGATCTTAGGAAAAAAGAATGGCCTCTCGTCTTTGTCACTCAAGAGCTAAGGGAAGGGGAAGTCCACTGAGAGAGAGAGAGAGAGAGAGAGAGAGAGAGAGAGAGAGAGAGAGAGAGAGAGAGAGAGAGAGAGAGAGAGAGAGAGAGAGAGAGAGCGAGCGAGCGAGCGAGCGAGCGAGCGAGCGAGCGAGGAGGGAGGGAGGGAGGGAGGGAGGGAGGGAGGGAGGGAGGGAGGGAGGGAGGGAGCGAGAGAGAGAGAGAGAGAGAGAGAGAGAGAGAGAGAGAGAGAGAGAGAGAGAGAGAGAGAGAGAGAGAGAGAGAGAGAGAGAGAGATATACTACACAAAGTTACTATTGTTGATACCTTCTACATCTTGACGGCTGGACTTAAAACAACTCCAGCTCCGCCCTCTTTCTTCCCTGTGATGTTGACGCGACACTGAAAAAAACTTCCTTTGACATCAACAGGAAGTGATGTCATTACCTCGGACGATTGTTCTATTATTACGTAACCAGATACTGACTTTCCATTACCGGTTATCATCTTACGAAATTCTCCTAGTGTGATTCAAGCCGTCACACACATCAACGGTCGTAGTAGAAGAGAAGTTTTCGTTCAATGCCATCACGACTAACTAAAAGAAACTGTCTCTCCACCATCCACGACACACTGAATACGGTTACGCTTCCTTCACCCTGATGGAATACAAATGGAATGGAAGTAGCACAGCACACTGCCGCTCAAGTTATCATCATGACGGCAACGTAGTGAATTTATTCCTGATAATATACCACTGGTGTCGGTGCATCCGAGTATATTACACGAATTTGTTTACACAGATACAGTTATATTCAGAGCAGAATAACCTGTTTTATGACATAGAGAGAAGCGCCTCTGAAAAGTCATTAAAAAACAGAATGAAAACTCACTCATTCAGTGATTCATTATTATTATTATTATTATTATTATTATTATTTGATATTATTGTTATTAACCTAACGGTTATTGTTATTAACCAACGCGTGTATGTATATCCTAATTTTGATAGCACT